>JAKTXG010000024.1:0-150540 GCA_030561385.1 Suhomyces bribrorum | reverse complement strand
CTTGTCAATACCACCACACTTGTAAATCAAGTGACCGGTGGTGGTAGACTTACCAGAATCGACGTGACCAATAACAACGACGTTAACGTGAGTTTTTTCCTTACCCATTTTGATTGATTAAGAGAATATAGTAAAGAAGAAAAAATTTCAAATGGTAAAATTTTCCGGCCTTTTATATTACACTGTCTAAAGGGGGGGGAAGTGAAAAAATTGATGATAAAATGCGATGAGTCATGCTCTGATTTACGCAGGGCTCAGTTATACTTAGCAACCTAGGCGAGTTACTATTAACTTTGCAGCGTACTAGGGTGTCAAACGAACTGCAGAAACGGAGCCGGCTCAATGCTTAGTGAATGGTTCACGATCTACCGATCCATTCAAACTCCAAAACTCAAACCTTTAAACTTTTCACTAGTACCACCTAAGCAACTAAACACGTGTAACTAACGAGGTCCCCACCTTTATTTAGGACACGTGATGGTCTGCCCGATGGGGTAGGCTTGAAAAATGCGGGATATTTTTGCAGTTTTTCACTCTCTTTACATTCAATGTTTTAGCAACCATGTAATATATATATATATATTTATATTTATAGGTTGTTGAACTTCTTTTTTTTTTTTTTTTTTTTTTTTATTTTTTTAATCGTAATTATGTATAGGAAAAATGCTCAAAGTAGTATATATCAAGTGTAAAATATCATTTGGTAAATACATTGTCATTTTTTTGACTTCCAACATAAGATTTTCTGAAGATCTCTTCATTTGATGCACCAGAAATACTGTTTGCCAGGTTAGAACTAGTAGTAGATGACGATGGATGATTGTTTGCTAATGCTGCTTCAACACTGGTTCTAGTTGCAGAAGATGAAGATCTTCTTCTTAGATTTCTGGCAAATTGTGGATCAGTTTTTTTTCCTTTGGAAGATGCAAATAATCCTAGTATATCAGTCAATGTCACCACACCCACCAATTTTTCTGGAAGCCCACTATCTTGAGATGGAGTATAACTTCCTCCAGAAATACTGGAACCACCTAATGCCGCTTCTACCGTAGCTGGTGTATTTCCAGTGATGCCATTATTTATAGATGATGCAGAAGATGTGGTGTTTGTAGAACTGATAGAGTTTGAATGGTTTCTGGCATTGGATTCAACCACCCAAAGACGATGACTCTGTGTAGCAACAAGCTTGGCAATGACTCTGCCAAGAGAACTTTGATTATTAACATGGAAAATAGGAAATTGATCTTGGCCCTCCTCAATTCCCTTTTGACTGAGGTTATAACTGATGAAGCTCAAAACCGGCTTAAATAATAAGTGTGAGTTTTTCGAAGTCGAAACATGTTTCACGTCAGTAATCGATATATTCCCAATTAAGGAACGAGCACGGTCAATCACTGCAAGCGAACTAACACGTTCGTTAAACATCTTCTTTAGAGCATCTATCAATAATTGATCTTCGTAGATGAATATTGGATTAGTGGAACCAATCTCAAGTTCTTGTAACGAAGAATTGATATAAAACTCGAGTGAAGGAAATCTTCTAGCGTTTTCCCATATATATTTGATCAACCGACGCTGTGAGAGTATACCGGTAATTTTATTATCTGAGTCAGTAATGGCTATACGGTGTACACCATTACCTAAGGTTTCCATCACTGGAAATAAGGTATCGTTTTCATTGAATTTAATAAATGGGTTCTTTGGATGAAGCTTAATAATAAATTCAACAGGGACCTCTTCTCCATGTTTTGCTTTATTGATGGTCTGAGTCACCAATTCCTTCTTTCTAGCAAGTTCATCTTCACTATTGTTATTGGTGGTGCTATTGATACTTAAGGGAAGATCTATATCATTGACCGCCAAGTTATCAATGGAGATTCTGTTCATAATCAACAATAAATATGTATTTAAATCCGAATAATCAAATGTCAAACAGTCTTTACCACCTTGAGAAATCAAAACAGGAATACTGGTGAGATTGTGAGACACCAAAGTTTCAAATGCTTTTTGTACAGAGTTGGAAGCATTGATGGTTATCAATTTATTTGACTCGGTCAATTCCTTAAGCTGGACGTCAGGCCAGTCAGAACCAGATGCTGAATGTTGGTGGCTAGCATTCAACAAAGAAGATGTTCTTGAACTATTGGAAGCATGTCTCGATAAACTAAAACTATGGATGTCATCATGATCAGGCGACTGAACTGGTAATGGTGGTGGGGACGAAAGCAATTCTACTATCGAAGGTTTTCTTGAGGGAGTTGCTGATGAAAAAGAGGGATGGTGGCCATGGTGAGGGTGGGCATGAAGGTTGGAAGCAGTAGGTTTTGACAATGGCGAAGTTGGCGATTGTCTAAAAGGAGGGTTTGACATGTTCAATTAATGCCAATTGCTATATCAAAGAAGTAAAAAAAACTATTTGATGATTTGTTCAGTTGGCCAATGGCAATACTCCAATAGCAAATTATCAATCAATTGGTTATTGGGAAATGCAAATCCACAAAAGTTTTAAGATGCAAATAAGGTATTGCAATGAAAATTAAATTTTGAGTGAGCTGAAAAGGCAGATTACTTAAACAATTGATGAATTATGGGCGTGGTTGATAGTATATTGCCACTGGGAAATGAATGACCACCGTAACAAGTGCGGTCACGTGACGAGTTGAAAATGGTGCGTGGTAATCGTGGGACCCTACGACACCAGTGATTATAGAGATAAACTACAGGGAGCTGGAGAAGGAGGCTAAGGTGTTGCGGTATCTGGGGATATTGAAGTGGAGGTGAATTGGATTTGGGAAGAATGTATTTGGCGTGCCAGTGCCCGTAACCCACCAGAATTTGATGATAAATGTAACAAGCAACAGTGTGTGAGGTAGTGATGATTAGAGAGATGCGAAGATACCAGTCGTTTAGATTTAGCAGTCATCTATTCCTTGGGAGGGGGGGAGGGGGGTAAAAGTGGGACAGAAGTAGTGGTGATGGCATGGGATTACAAGTGGTCCAAATCAATATGGAAGTCCCTGACGTTTATCGTAGAACTAGCAAAGTCCAGAAGCAGTATAAGCAGTAAAGCAGCAATTGAGCTGTATACACGAAAAAAACATATACACTCACACACAGAAGAAAGATAACAAAATAAAAAAAAAACGTGATTTTACTTTGTACTTGGAAAAGATCCCAAAAAGACTCACAAGATATAGAAGTCAAATTAAGGCGAATGGAATATTCTCGGGGTTCTTACAATTGGGTGTGATTTTTTTTAACAGAATTGAACTTGGGCCTCAGGTGACTGAACCTATTTGGACCCATGTCCATGTCTATGTCTATGTCTATGTCTATGTCTATGTCCGCTCATCTCCTGAGAAGAAAGTGCCCTGACACCTTATATGTGCCAAGTTGACATAGGGATCTAGGGGCTATACCCTCTAAAATATAGAGCTTAGGAGGTGATAGGGGGCTATGGCCAGGATCCAATAATTAAAGGTGTAGATAAGAATGTTAAGGGGCAGTCAGCCGAACCACCGAAAAAAAAAAAAAAAAATATGGAGTGCATATGCAAGGTCAATTACTGGTGGTATTGTTAGGACCTAAAAACAGGTTAGTAGTACCGACGGAGTTGGAATACTGTGTAAACTAAACCCAAACCCCAATTGGAAAAGGGAGATTTACCCAAATGCTAAAGGCCACCAAGCGGCAATCATGAGATTCTAGTGGCAACAGCCAAGACCCGGGCCCTGGCCTCCGCTCTCTGGCCTCCTTTCACCCACAAGTGGGAAGCTAAAGTGCACACCTCCGATCGTTGGGTTTGGGTTGCACCCGTTCAGATGCATTACAGGCGGACCCCATCACGTTACTCAAGCAATTTTTTTTATTGTATAATATCGATAAAATAGAAATGTGGGCATCTCCCTTGGACCGACATCTTAGGAATTAGACCCCATCGATTCATCAGAGCAACCACCTCCGTACTATAATGTGATCCCGAGGTTGAAATGTCAAACTTTAACCAAAAAAAAAAATCGTCCCTATTCTTCTTTGGGAACTAGGACCCAACTTAGTTTTTGATGGAGGCAGTATGCAGTCCGAACACCGGTTTTTTGTTTCATTAAACTTCCAATAAAAAAAGTTTAACTGCAGGTGGCCGCACATAAAATGTTGGGTCCCAAAAAAGAAAAGTGAGGCTGCTCCTTTTTAACATCCTGATCTATTGTAATATATAAAAACCACCTAATTCCTATAGTTGGATGAAATTTTGTTATCCGATATCAAACAATTCAACATGGAGAGTTTGGAAGTGGCTGATGTCACCAAGTTAAATGCTCTTGCAGCAGGAACAAACAAGAAGACTCCTCGGATTGTGGCTGCTGGTTTGGGTGGTAGATTGATGGGTACCAAAGATTTGGTCAAAGTCACTGCCGAACAAATCACTCAAGATTCCTTGGAATCTATTGCTGAAAAGGATGCCCGTGAAAGGGAACATTTCATCAAAAACAAGCATATTTCCGAAAAACCATGGACTTTGAGCAATTTCTATGAACACATCAACTGGTTGAATATGATTTTGGTGGTTGGTTTCCCTACTTTTGGTATTTACAATGCCATTTACCATCCATTGAAATGGCAAACCGCCGTGTTGGGATTCATTTTGTATGTGTTTTCTGGTGTGTCTATCACTGCCGGTTACCATCGTTTATACTCACACAAATCATTTTCGGCTGTTTTACCAGTTAGATTATTCTTTGCATTCTTTGGAGCCGGAGCTATCGAAGGTTCCATCAAGTGGTGGTCTCACTCTCACAGAGTCCACCATCGTTACACCGATACTTCTCGTGATCCATATGATGCTCGTCAAGGGTTCTGGTATTCTCACATGGGTTGGATGTTAACCAAAGCTAATCCAAAGAATCGTGCCAGAGCAGACATTTCTGATTTGAGTGCTGATTGGGTTGTTTCTTTCCAACACCGTCACTATTTGGTCTTGATGTTGTTGTCTGCCTTTGTCACTCCTGCGGTTGTTGCTGGTGTTTTCTGGGGCGACTGGTGGGGTGGTTTGGTATATGGAGGTATCTTGAAGACTTTTGTCATTCAACAAGCTACTTTCTGTGTCAACTCGCTTGCCCACTGGATTGGTGTTCAACCATTCGACGACCGTAGAACTCCAAGAGATCACTTTTTGACTGCTGTTGTTACTTTTGGTGAAGGTTACCATAACTTCCATCATGAATTTCCTTCTGACTACAGAAATGCTTTGAAGTGGTACCAATACGATCCAACCAAGATTGTCATCTGGGGTTTGTACAAGCTCGGGCTTGCCTGGAACTTGCAAACTTTCAGTCAAAACGCAATTGAACAAGGTTTGGTTCAACAACAACAAAAGAAGATTGATAGAATGAGAAACAAATTGAACTGGGGTGCTTCCGTTGATGACTTACCAGTGTGGGATAGAACTACCTTTAACGAACGTGCCAAGGCGGAAGGACTCATTATCATCTCTGGTATTGTGCACAAAGTCAAGGATTTCATCAAACAACATCCTGGTGGTCAAGCTCTTGTTAGAGCATCCTTGGGTAAGGATGCCACCAAGGCTTTCAATGGTGCGGTATATGCCCACTCCAATGCGGCTCATAACTTGTTGGCTAGTATGCGTATTGCTGTCATTAGAGACGGGGATATTAACGGTAACACTTTCGACCTTCAACAAGAGTTCTTGGACAAGGAAAAACAAGCTTGATAATTTTGTATTTATTGGTATATATATATAGGTTGAATATTACGAGAATAATGAACTACGATTTGTAACTGGCGAATTACTTGACCGGATACCATCGATGTTGGAATTGGCCAGTCAAATCAAGTTAAATTGTAATAGTGCCAAACGAACAAAATTGATCAACTTAAAAATATTCCCGTCCAATATTGTAATTGAAAATTACCGTTAAGGAACATTTCGGAATCTATTATGGAACTTTGGAATTATGGGTGCTTCCATGAACTTCAAACGCCATTTCGTTGGTGCAATCGCACCCTACAATTCTATACACGGGCTTTGACTAATTCCGCAGGAAACAATTCCAAAGTGGTCCTGACATGACTATTATGCATGGAGGCATTCCGGTTTCTTCCTAGCTCAGGCAATCGTGTCTACGGTAATCCAGTTAAATTTAATTTACGCTGGTGGGTTAACCAAATCCCGCGTTAGTGGTGCCACTTGGAATTTTAATGGGGTGATTCTCACTGGAATTATTTTGCAACCACCCCCCACATCAACAGTATAAATTGGTGTAAAAAGAATTGGTTTATAATTATTAGTTCTTTCTATATATTCAATCACAATGGTCCGTCCTCCTTTACCTCGTACTACCTATATCCACCACGTTGTCAGATCCCTTCCAGGCTTGCCAGTTTGGGGTTTGGGTCTTGGAGTCATTGTTGGATGGCCACACGTTGTTGCTAAGGTCTATAACAAGATGCATGATGTTCCTGATATGAACTTCTATCTTATTTAAGAGGGTTTCACAAGTGAAATCATCGTTGGTCATTTGGTTACCAAGGCCGGTTTGGGCAAAATACCAGTTTACGCATATAATAATTCATAGCATACAAATATTACGATACTTTTAAAAAAAAACTATTGTGTAGACTTTCAAAGACAGAAAGACGGACTTAGAGCCTTCAACAGCTACGGATCTAATTATTGTAATCCCGACATCACTAATTTCATTTTCCTTTTCTGGTCTTCACTAGGTACTATAACTGATAAGTTTCCTAATTTCCAAATTTCCATTTTTTCATTTTTTCATTTTTTCATTTTTTCATTTTTTTTTGTCAATTTTTAAGATTTATCTTTATTTTTATACCCATTTCACCCACTGTACCAATCTACTACAATCAATCGGCTTACAGTTTCCATCAATAAATACTCTAAGGTTTGGATGGGGCTAGGTCACGTGACACATGATCAAAATCGTCTTCAAGGAGAGCTTGCGACCATACAACCAACCCAACTCATGTCAAAGCCATTCCAACCCATCAGTGATGTGATCAACACGTCACCGCGGCACAAGCTACAGTCATTCCAAGAAATCTATGGGGAACCCGAGAACTTCTTGGAGATCGAGGTGCGAAACCCTCAAACTCATGGATATGGCAGTGGTCTCTTTACCGACTATGAGATTGTGTGTCGTGTAAGTTGATTTCATTTGATATTTACAGAAGAATGCCTACTAACTACAGACCAATATACCCTCGTTCAAAAAAAGAAACAGCCGGGTCCGCCGTAGATATTCTGATTTCGTGACATTGCGCCGGATTCTCGAACACGAAACTACTCGAGTAATTATCCCACCGCTTCCAGGTAAAATACTCTTAAGCTCCAATCGATTTAATGATGTCAATATCGAGGCTAGACGCCAAGGCTTGGAGAAGTTTTTATCGGTGGTAAGTGGGCATCCGTTACTTCAAACCGGTTCCAAGACTTTGATTGATTTTATTCAGAATGAACGATGGGATCCAAGGGGTGCGTACTACTGATGGAGGGCCCACCATTAAACCCTACCAAATAAGTTGTTGGCAAAAAAAAAAACAAAAACCAACAAAACAGGTTCTCATCACCCAATTCGCCTAACCCCAGTGATCCAAATCTTTCTTAAATCCTAAGGTCCCAATTCAAACCAGCTTTAAAGCCAAGCTCAAGCCGAAGCTGCAGCCAGAGTGGCCCACTTTGTCCAGGGGGCCTTGTATAGGGTAATACTTGCATAATGAATGTACGCCAATGTAATGGAGATAAATGCGTATCACACATCATTGGTAGGAGGCGAAAGGCTCGGTAATCAAAATGGACCAACGTGTACAGTACATCGAGGGTCGATGGCATTCTAAACAGTAAGGGCGTTGGCCCCCTTTCTCCTCCCCTCTTTATCATAAACACCGAATGTTAACGCATATACACTTCGATTGCCCTTTTGGTATGTACTAACTCCTTTAGCCTTAGACACATTTTACATTTTTCCAGTGCACCACCAAAAGGAAATCTGCACCCTTGGACGGACTTAAGGACACTTAACTCCAGTGGAGTTTAATTAATACAATTTCTTAACTCCAATATCAACTGATTTAATCAATATTGCCACTAATGCATGGTGATTGGTGAATACTAATGTTATGACCGACCCCACACTTCGGAGTTTTGATTGTGGAGATGTGGGTGCTAGTTGCGAAAAATTATGTGGTAACTCCAATTGAACCATCTTCGATCCAAATACTATATAAACAGGATGAAATATCTGGATTGATGGTTTTTTTTTTGTTTAATCATTATCCTCAACTCCTCAATCTCAAAATGTCAATTCCAAAAACTCAAAAAGCTGTCGTCTTCGAAACCAACGGTGGTCCATTGAACTACACCGAAATTCCAGTTCCAACCCCAAAACCAAACGAATTGTTGATCAATGTCAAGTACTCTGGTGTTTGTCACACTGATTTGCACGCTTGGAAGGGTGATTGGCCCTTAGCTACCAAATTACCTTTGGTTGGTGGTCATGAAGGTGCTGGTGTTGTGGTTGCAATGGGTGAGAATGTTAAGGGTTGGGAGATTGGTGATTATGCAGGTATCAAGTGGTTGAATGGTTCTTGTATGAAGTGTGAGTATTGTGAAACCACCAATGAATCCAATTGTGCTGAAGCAGACTTGTCTGGATACACCCACGATGGTTCTTTCCAACAATACGCCACTGCCGATGCTGTTCAAGCCGCCAGAATCCCAAAGAATGTCGATTTGGCTGAGGTTTCTCCAATTTTATGTGCTGGTATCACTGTCTACAAGGCTTTGAAGACTGCTCAACTTACTGCTGGTCAATGGGTTGCAGTTTCTGGTGCCGGTGGTGGTTTAGGTTCTCTTGCCATCCAATACGCCAAGGCTATGGGTTACAGAGTCGTGGCTATTGATGGTGGTGCTGACAAGGGTGAATTTGTTAAAGGTTTAGGTGCCGAAGCCTTTGTTGATTTCACTCAAACGAAGGATGTGGTTGCTGATGTCCAAAAGATCACCAATGGTGGTGCTCATGGTGTTATCAATGTGTCTGTTTCCGAGCTCGCCATGAATCAATCCACCCAATACGTTAGACCAACCGGTACCGTCGTCCTTGTCGGTTTACCAGCTGGTGCCAAGGTTACTGTTCCAGTCTTTGATACTGTTCTCAGAACCATTAAGATTAGAGGTTCTTACGTTGGTAACAGAGCTGACACCGCTGAAGCCATTGAATTCTTCTCTAGAGGTTTGATCAAGTGTCCTATCAAGGTTGTTGGATTGTCTGAATTGGCCGGTATTTACGACTTGATGCACCAAGGAAAGATTTTGGGGAGATACGTTGTCGACACCTCCAAGTAATCTTGCAGAATTGAAAAAAAGTAATCAGAGCCAAGATATGTGTTTGACATTCATCTCTAGCATCCAAATTGCACATTGATTTTTATATCTCGATTTTATGTCTTGATTTGACCAAGTTGGCTTGGATATTCAAATCAAAAAAAAAAAAGTTACCAATAGTGTTTAAAAAATATGAATAAATGCTACTGAATTTGAAACAATTGTAGAGGGCCTGATTATGACTCACCTGAATCAATCAATTTTCATTAACGGTTTGTGGTTCTAGTAGATAAATTCAAAACCAAAAATAGGACCCTTAATATTCCCAGGTGATATTACGTAAACCGAGGTTTCGTACCAACAGGATTATTTACTACTTAGCTAATCAATGTACTGTATTTATCGTTAGAACATAGTTTACTATAAAGTTTTATCCGCTAATACCCTTAAAAGGCAGTGTTTAAAGGAGAAGAGACAGGCTTACCCTTGTAGAATTGGATAACCTTGGCAGCTCTGGAAGAAATACCTTCTGGGGTGAATTCAAAGAACTTGTAAATATCAGGTGCCTTACCGGAAGCACCGAATCTGTTCAAACCAAAGTGCTCGTGAGCATACTTGGACCATCCGAAGGTAGACATGACTTCAACAGACAAAATTGGAACACCGTCTGGCAAAACAGATAATCTGTAGTCTAATCCTTGTTCATCGAAAGTCAAGAAATCTGGCAAAGAAACAACACCAGCCTTGAAACCTTCAGAAGCCAATAACTTGGAGGCATCAGCAGCGATGGAAACTTCGGAACCAGAGGCAACAATGATAACGTCTGGCTTGTCTTGCTTGATCAAAGTGTAACCACCTCTAAGAGCGTTTTCAACAGAAGAACCTTCTAATTGAGGCAAGTTTTGTCTGGTCAAAGCAAGAATAGATGGGGTACTAGTAGATTCCAAAGCCTTGATGTAAGCAGCAGAGGTTTCGTTACCATCAGCTGGTCTCCAAACAGACAAGTTTGGAATGGCTCTGAAATGGGCCAAGGTTTCAATAGGTTGATGGGTTGGACCATCTTCACCTAAACCAATAGAATCGTGGGTAGCAACCCAAATAACTGGGTGGTGAGACAAAGCAGCCAATCTGACGGCACCAGCAGCATAAGAAACGAAGTTCAAGAAAGTACCACCGTAAGGCTTGTAGTTAGCACCGAATGCGGAAATACCGTTCAAGATAGCACCCATACCATGTTCTCTAACACCGTATCTGATGTATCTACCAGCATAAGTACCTAAACCAGTTGATGGGGGTTGGAAGTCAATGGCATCAGTAACTCTGGTCAAGTTAGATGGGGTCAAATCAGCAGAACCACCGAGGATTTCTGGAATACCATCAACAATCTTTTCCAAGACAATTTCAGATAATTTTCTAGTGGCAACAGCCTTGTCTTGAGGAGTGTATCTTGGCAAGAGGTCCTTCCAGTTTTCTGGTAATTTACCATCTAAACGACGTTGAATTTCAGCACCTTCCTTAGGGTACTTTTCCTTATATTGAGCGAGAACCTTGTTCCATTGGGTTTCGTAATCTTGGTTTCTCTTAACAAGAGAGGAGAAGTAATCCTTAACATCAGCTGGGATGATAAAGCTTTCTTCAGGGTTGAAACCCCATTTTTCCTTCAATTGCTTGACATCATCAGCCTTTAATGGAGAACCGTGAACACCGTGAGTACCGGCTTGGAGAGAACCGTAACCAATGGTGGTGACCAATCTGATCAAAGATGGCTTATCAGTGACCTTCTTGGCTTCTTCAAGTGCCTTGGCAACAGCTTCAAGATCAGTGTCACCATGGGCAATTTCTTGAATGTGCCATCCGTAAGCCTTATATCTGTCAACTACATTTTCAGTGAAGGCAACAGCAGTATCACCATCAATGGAGATTTTGTTATCATCCCAGAAAGCAATCAAGTTACCCAATTGCAAGTGACCAGCAAGAGAAGAGGCTTCAGAAGAGATACCTTCCATCAAACAACCATCACCCATAAAAGCATAAGTGTAGGAGTCAGAGAGCTTGATATCGTCCTTGTTGTAAGTGGCGGCAAATTGAGTTTGAGCAATGGCCAAACCAACAGCGTTGGCAATACCTTGGCCCAATGGACCAGTGGTGACTTCAACCCCTGGAACATCAAGAGCTTCAGGGTGACCTGGAGTCTTGGAGTTCAATTGTCTGAATTGCTTCAAGTCCTCAATTTCTAAGTCGTAATTGTACAAGACCAATAAGGAGTATAAGAGAGCACAAGCATGACCATTGGATAAAACAAAACGATCACGGTTAATCCACTTTGGGTTTCTTGGGTTGAATTTCATTTGTTTCCAGACAGCATGAGCAGCAGGAGCCAAACCCAATGGGGCACCAGGGTGACCGGAATTGGCGGCAGAAACAGCATCTACTGCCAACAAACGGATGGTGTTAATAGCTTTTATATCAAGATCTTGAGACATATTTGTTAAGGACGTTCAATTGGTGAAAAAAGGGAATTTTATTAGAGCGATTAGTGGCGGCTTTATAATGAAGTTTGCTGTGGTGGGGGATTTTTTGAGGGGACAAAGATCCGAGGGTAGGAAAAAGAATTTTTTTTAGTAAATTACCACCGGGATAGAATTGGCCGACTACGGGGGGTTCGGTTTATTTCGGAGTGATTGAAAAAAAATTGGTCGAGTTCCGGTAGATCAGGGGAATTTCTAAAGTGGTTAGCCATCATGTAAAACAAGCAACAATTATATAGTTAATAAGTACTTAAACTAAACTAAAGTTTACTATTGCTAGAGGGTTTATATTGTCTCAATTACCATACCTGTTGGACTTACCTTCACTCAATTCCAGCAACTATTTTTGCTTGATAATAGAAAACCTGAAAAATTAGTAAGATCCAAACATTAGTCAAACCCTCGAATCTGGCCCCAATTGTTGAGTTGAAGAAATCCGATAATTGTACCGTTGCACGCGAAGCGGTAGTTCTGCCGATTATCAGTGAATTTCAAGGTTGTGGTTTGCTGTGAGTGGAGGATCACGTGGCCGCATCAGGTAGCAAGGGTTTTTCTCCACCGGAGTTTGCTAGCCACCGGCCGCCGACTAGATCGATAATAAGCTATTGTATTATTTAACAAGGCTGAAGGTGTTAATCTCTCCGTTTAACAAGACTAGTTTCGGGACTCCACCCAATTCCGGTTGACTTTCGGGGATTTTTTTTTTGTTCGGCTCACCCATCGCTTCAAAAGTCCACGTTTCCACAAAACTGCAAATTGTTCTGGACGTTTATCTACTTTGTCACATCAACTGTGCACATGACTTTGGCTGCCAACAATATGCACTCCGTCAACTCTGGCTACACCTATTTAATCAATAGTGCTTGTTCTATTAGTACATTGGTTACTCGGGGTCATCAAAGGGGCTTCGTTCACCACTGGTGTCAGAATGAGGTCTGACATGGGCCAGACCCTTGTAGCTATGACCATCATCCATCTCTACATCTAGCATAATGTGCCTGGCGCCAGATCCACCATCTACTAATGACGAGGATGGTGGTTGCAAAGGTTCTAATTGGATGATGTCCAAAGGAATTTCTTCGGGTGAAAATTGGTGATGTTGTGATTGAAGTTGATGATTCCCATCACCAGTCGCACTACTATTTTCTTTTGGAATGTCCAACAAGATCTCACGGTCTTGACGTACGTTTTCACTGGTCTGCTTTGGTCGTCTTATACTGGTGGCCCGGGTGATCTCACCGATATCGGAATCCACATCGGAATCATCAGTTTCTTCTTCTTCTTCATCATCTTCTTCCAACACCATTGTCGTGACATTGGATAGACTGGTATTGTTCGCTTTATGGAAATCAGACGTGGTACTGTGCACACTAACGTCATAGGTGTAGTCATCTGCTGATTTCTCTGTAGGGGAATGTTTATCATCTTCATCATCATCATCATCTTCTTCTTCTTCTTCTTCTTCTTCTTCTTCTTCTTCTTCTTCTTCTTCATCTTCTTCCTCCTCAATCTTGTCGACATTCACCAATCTAGGCTGGGCCTTAATGGCTGTCATGGTGGAGTTTTTAGTTTCACTTCCTCCACCTGTAGACATAAAGGTGGCATTTTGATTATTATTATTTGCTCTCATGACATCACCAATAATCGAAGCGTTTTCAATGGTATTAAGATCCGAAAAGATCGAGTCGGTTTCATAAGAATAGATCGATCGGGTATTATTTTTGGTGGGTCTCACTGTTACCCCAGGTATATAAGCAATGGGTAAAATATTGGATGCATTGGTGGTAGAAATCGACGTGGCCACCGAGTTTCTATTGCTGGAGTTCCGATCAAGGTAAACTTCGTTTTGTATTCCATTATTTGCATTTGCTTGTTCGATAATTTTTTGTTGTCTTGCTCTTCTTTGAGCTGCTTCCGAATTTTTCGAACCACCATTTTTATTACCTCTTATTTTTGGCCGAGTAAACGACTCGTAGGATGATAGTCTTCTTCTGTTGTTTGCATTCGATACTGTTTTCCGTTGTGGTGGGGCAAGGTCGCCATAATTGCCTGTGGTACCATTCCCACTAGTACGATTTTCATTATAATTGCCGGAATCCGCCTTATCTGATGGACTACCGAATTCACTGTCATCGTTGGTATTATTTCCCATACCATCCAACATCACATCATCGTCATCTAACATCACTGGATGTTTCTTACGGTAAACGAGTTGATAATATAAAAAGCCCGCTATCAATACCAACACAACCACCGCACCAACCACACCTCCGGCAATTCCTCCAATAGGAGTGGTGGACTTTCCAGAAGAACCATCCACCGGTGAACAGAAAGATACCGGACATGTATCACAGGAAGTTTGGACTCTTTGCTGACATTGTTCATTCTTTTTACATTTGGGACATTTGGGAGGTGGACACACCACACAGCCAGAATCATCGGTAGGATACGACGACTCCGCTGATGACAGCGTCAGATCCCTGAGTTCTAGGCCACGAGGATACACCACCTGGGAGTATTCAAGTATCGTGGGTGAAGGCATCAAAGGATGAATCGACAGTTGAACAAAAGTGAAATATTAAGGGTAAGATGAAGCAAGTGGGGCGAAAGAGTAGCGGAGTGCTTTCGGATATGTAATAGAAGTAGAACAGTCGTCCAACACTGCAATAGGGATATATAAAAAGGAAAAGTTTTACCCACTTGAACTACCAAATAACTCCTTGGATTGAAGTGATGTGGTTTGTAAGTGGTTACGTAACTGATCTAAAAATTGTCCCAACAATAGACCCCACTAACAATGTGTACGATGTAATGCACAGCCAAATCTACACAATAGCCACGCAAGTATTACTGTTAGCGAGCAATATATAATGGCCAGCGATACCTTAGGCAATAAAGTGACGCCCAAGTGGCAAAACTAACCGAGTCCCATTACCTGTCGATTAGTGGCTGTAATTTAACGATTTACTGAGCTTGTGCAGGCACTTCTGGAGATCGGCTACGCCCACTGCCATATTAAGTCAATTTCTTATATTGTATTTCCAGGTTTCAGAACTCCACCTTTACTACAAGGCGGCGTGGTGCCTGGGCCAGGTTAAAAGAAACCGACACATATACACACACACACACACACACACCGCCACCTCGAATTATATATGGTGGTCTAGTCTTTGATTCATATTTATTGTCTTAACCAAACATAGGTAAAAAGGTCTCGCATTGTGGCTTAAAACAACAGCTAGATGGGAATTACAGTTTTCACGCGTATTCATTCGCACCCAAAACCAGTTTCAGGTTCTCGATCTGAAACAGATTCCACCACAACACTAAAAGCCTAACACAGTTCACCAGTGTCCAAACTAAATAGGCTGGGATGGACCTTGCTGGGGAATACACGTTTCTCCATTAATATTATATTGACGCATCTATATATTTACAAGGCTTCTCTTAAATCCTTGCTGAACTTATAGTTCTCTCTTCTTCTAGTGAGCCAAGTTTTTTCGTAGTCAAAATACTTGAAATTCTCTTCTTTATCTTCGTCTTCATTCGCATCTTGCTCTTGTTCAAGTTGAATCACAGACAACGACCGATTCTTTCCACCATTCTTATTATCTTTAAGAAA
The DNA here is from genome assembly GCA_030561385.1 of Suhomyces bribrorum. Classification (NCBI taxonomy): domain Eukaryota; kingdom Fungi; phylum Ascomycota; class Pichiomycetes; order Serinales; family Debaryomycetaceae; genus Suhomyces; species Suhomyces bribrorum. The sequence continues at coordinate 135,029 of JAKTXG010000024.1, read as the reverse complement.
CCATTGCTTGAACTCGGTATTGAACACCCATCCTCTTCTGGTCAATTCTTTCACTGCATTCCATTTGGCAAAGTTGTCAGCTTCATCACTATAGTAAAAACAGAAAAACAAGGTGTCATTATCAAATTTGCGCATTAAATGGGAAGAGTTTAATTCATACATTGGCTCTTGTGGATAGTCTATCGAGGATGGATGAATATTCATAGGAGTATATTGTCTTGGTTTTTCACTGTCGAAGGAATCGGGACAATTCAAAAGTGAATTTTCCAATAATTGACTGATATTTTGGAATGGTAATGGATTTTGCAACCTCGATTGTGCAATTGTCGATAACCGAGAGATGGTCTCCGAAAATCCTGCTGCTTCCTTAAACACAATAGGCAGTTGTGCTTGAGATTGAGAATCGGTGTTGGATTGATTTGTTGTGGTCTTTGACGCAGAAACATTATCAGGAGATTCTTCTTTGGTCTCCTTCTCACTTAATTTTTCTTTGACTATTTCAGGGGTAGATGTCTGAGTATTGAGTCCTGGTGGATTCTTGGATACTGGTGTAGAACCATTGGCTTGTTGAGCAGCCTTAATCACATTGGAGTATGAATTGGTACTATTCAATGGCGGTGGGTTGCTAGCTGCCACTATAACTGGCTTGGCTTTCTTAACAGGTGTGCCGTTCGAGGATGCCGTTACATCCTTTACCGGGGATGAAGAAACAGGAGGTTTGCTTGCAGAGCTGGTGGTATTAACCACATTGGGAGTGGTTGTAGTTGCTGAAATTGGATTGACATTAATATGGGCACCACCTGCACTAGAAGGAGCACTCGAACCATTGGAAGCTTGTACCTCTGGTCCTTCAACCGCCATTCGTGCCAATGAACCTAGTTCCAATTCTTCATCATTTACTTCCAATTGATCATAGAAATCGTCATACTCAACATAATCTTCATCTTGATTATTTTCCACATAATAATCCAAATCATCTTTGATATCATCGATCTTTTCAGGATCCAAATTTTCGTTTTCTAAATTCAAAAGAATCTTGTCAAGCTTGTTCAAATGAGCATTGTTTCTTTCGATTTTATACTTGATGTCATCTACTGATGTTTGAGTAGAATATGAAGCTTTGGTTTTCTTCATTTGTATGCTCAACTGATTCACTTCATTCTCCAATTCTTCATTTTGCTCAGTTATCTGTTGAATCACATCGGAAATATAGTCGCATGCTTCTTGGGTCTTTTGGTTATCGGTGAATCGCTTCTTGGTCTTTTGACTTTGCAATTCCAACCCTTCATTCGAAAATTGCTTGATTTTAGACGACTTCTCAAGATCCTTGAATTGATCCATAGCATGCTCAATCTTGGTCCGGTTTTCTTGAAGGAGATTTTTATCCAATTTTATACTGCTATCACTTAGCCATGACTTCAATTGATCTCTCAGTCTCTGTAACTTTTTGATTTCCTTCTTTAAATCACTTTCCAACTTTTCTTTTTGAGAACTTATTTCCGTAGTGAGTAGCTTGTCATGAATGTCATCAAATACTGATAATCCTTCTGCGATTTTCTTGTTGGTTTTATCGAATTCTTGCTGGAGTTTTCGAGCACTCATTTTGTTGATTGTATGACTGATCTATGGATGCCTGAATAATGGTACAATTTTTGAGAACGAAAATTACTGATTTGGGATTATTGGACTCCGGTGCATGTGATGGCAGGACGTATATGGAAGACTATGTCGTTTGTGCTTCACTTCTTGCCCCTCTGGTTGTATGGTAGTGACAATCGCTGGTTCTCTCCTCCAGAAAAAAGGGTATCGGACTGTGTTTTACTGTGTGCGGAAAATTACCCACGGGCACCAGCTTGGTTGGTGGAACACCAAAGACGAAATTAACTCCACTACGACTAGGTATTGGTAGGTTCTGTGATTCGATACTTTTGGATCAAATAAATATTTACTTGGTTGGATTGTAGCAATTGGGACCGTTCAAGTCTGCGAATTTTATATCTTCAGAAAGTATTGCACCATTATAACCAGTATGAAACAGGGCCCTGATTCTACTTCTTAGGTATATTACTGGTAATGCTGTCAAGCGATTTAATGAAGACAAATTTTCTACGATGGCTTTTCCACATTTGGTCTAATGCATTGTAATTTCAAACTCCAATGCTTATACCTCATTACAATATGAACTCACTTGTATCTACTTTATCATTACAACTTATTATTGCACAGACACTTGATGAATATAAATAGATTGTAGGTTAGCAAGCTAAATAGCGATTCTAAAATTGTCTAATGTTTAAATAGCACTTTTGGATAACTTTGGGAAGTCATGCAAGAGTTTCAAATTGCTCGATAGATATATGATTGTACATTTCCCATTACAATTTGACATCACCAATTTCTTTCTTCAAAAATTCTTCACTGAAGTGGCTTAACTGGTGGAAATTGACCTCAAAACCTTCGTTTCCTCCGTAGTATGGGTCAGCCACCACCTGGTGGAATTCCTTATTGGTTCTCCACTTACCAAATAATTCAACCACAGTGTTACTGTTTCTTGGTTTCATATATAACAAATCATCTTTATTGGATTCGTCCATAGCAATAACATAATCGAAGTCCTTGAAATCAGAAGACTGAATCTGCTGAGCGTAGTGATTTACAGGCACTCCGTGCTTACGACATGTTTGGGCTGACCGACGGTCGGGAGTATCTCCAATATGGTAAGCCCCAGTGCCAAATGAATCGATTCGTTTGAAATATGGTGCATACCCCAATTCTTGAACCTTTTGCTTGAAAACAGCCTCGGCCATAGGAGAACGACAACTAGAAGTTAGTATTGAGCCAAAGTCCATGAAAAGCAACCTCTCATGGTCATACCTAACCCAATCACATGGTAGATCTCTTGAACAAGCTCGGTTCTGTTGGCTATCCAACTCTCTTCAGCTCCAGTTTTGATTCTCGTTTACTTACATGTTACCTAAGCATACAAATGCCACTGAGATTGGTTTGTCTGGACTTGCCATGATGGTGACTACAAGAAAAGTGATTGGGTTGGCAAATCAATGTGAATCAATACTCTGAAATTTTGCGATCGCGAAACCCTCAGACCCCGAGACTCCATCCACTAACGGTTAAAAAATATGCCACTGTTTGAGATTGGAGTTTGGAGTATACAATGAAAAGCCATAACCCATAACCCAGTAGCTCGTGATTATCCAACAAATCCTAGTTTTTGAATTGGCCGATTATTGTCTGTAACTAGAAACAATATTGCCACACTCATTCTGATCATTTTATCATGCTAATTTGGTAAAATAAAATCCCTGATGAGCTTGTGATTAAAATTAAAGTATAAGCTTAATCGAAGTTTCTTTAGCTTCAATCCATAGCTTAATCGAAAGTACTTCATATTCGGTACTTTTTCAATAAGACATCTAGATGTCGCTTTATTGGCCACGATGGGTTACGATCTGATTATTCTAAAAAATTTAATATTATTCCGTATATACTTTTAACAATCTATAGCACATAATTAAGGGGGGTGGGAACTGAAATAACTAAATAAATTGTCATCGGTCACAATAAAAGGATAAACGCCTACTGAATACTTGAGACCACAAATTGTTTCCAATCTTCAAATCCAACAGGCTCATACATGTACTTGTAGTCAGTATCAAACATCGGTTTCTTTTCCGTAAACAAGTTGTCGATTTCATCAGCATCATCAACCATATCGATATCACGCTTAAGACCATTTGCAGAGGCTTCTCTGTTATTATTGGATGCTTCATCAATGGCCATCTTCGTGCAATTTTCGATTACATCCGACGATACCAATTCCCGGATATTTTCAATTTGTCTAAATGCAGAAGTGATTGCAACTGGTTTGATCTTAGCTGTCCATTCTCCAGCATTAATCGATGGTGATAATGGTGATTTTGCAGCCTTTCCGTTGGTGATCACTGGTGAGACGTCCGCGTTCGTTGGAAGCTTTTCCTTTGCATCAGCAAATGATTCATCCAATTCTAATAAATTAGCCAACGAAGCATAGAAAAACTTCTCTGGATCACTGGTAGAAAGTTCTCTTCTTTTGGCTGCTTTAGAGTCAGCCTTACTATGAGTGAAAATGTCCGCATCAGTAGTTGGTATTGGTACAGTAGCAGCGTTTTTAACAGTATAATTAGGTGATTGTCCTGTAGGGGTATTTTTGTTACTTTGAGGTTGAACCACCTGTGGTGTAGCCATGCTATTGGGAGTTTTGATGGCATTTGACAATGCTCCAGGGGAAGCTGCAGTTCCTGCAGGGGTCGGAATACTTCCTACATTGATAGGGCCCTTATTTGATCCCTTGCGTCTAGCAGTAGGATTTGGAGCCTTCTTTGCTTGAGGTACAGCTGCTTTGGCCTTCTGGGCAGCTGCTTGAGCTTGTGCTTGGGCCTGAGCTTGGGCTTGGGCCTGAGCTTGTGCTTGTGCTTGTGCTTGGGCCTGAGCTTGGGCCTGAGCTTGTGCTTGAGCCTGTGCTTGTGCTTGAGCCTGTGCTTGGGCTTGAGCCTGTACCTGGACTCCGGGGACCATTTGATTGCCCATTAATGGTGATACATTATTTGGAATCATTGGACTGCTACCAACGTTTTGTTGAAAGTTACCTCCATGTGGTTGGGAAGGTGGAGCAACAGTCGGCCATGAATTATTAGGCCCAAGATTAACCAGTGATTGTTGGGAGTGTGTCCCCATTGGAAGTTGTCCATTGGGTGGTTGTCCGACCATTCCCACATTTTGACCATTTTGCAGTTGAGGTTGATTATTGATTGGTTTTGCTGGCCCTTGACCTTGGGCTTGGTTTTGTAATTGTTGCCTTCTGATGGTGAATTGTTCCTTAACATAATCGAAGTATTTTTGGTACTGTGATCTCAACTTTTCCAACAAATCTGGCCCTGCTAGATAAACACCTCTCTGAAGATTATCCATAATATTCTTCGTCATATACTTCATTTGGATCAATCTCTTTGTTCCTTCTGTTATCTTGGTAAGAATAAAAAAGTAGCTGATAATATTATCCACATTGGAATATTGTTGAGCAATCTTAGCCATGGTTTCACGTACAATATTTTTCTCTTGGGGAGATAAAAGTGAAGTAACATCTTTCAACACAACATTGTTTCTAGATACCTCATCGAGTAGTTGTCTCAATTTTATCTTCATATCATCAGTTAATTGGGGCAAAATCGCAGCAATAGAATTACGAGCATTCTGTCTATTCTGTGGGTTCTGTTGAGGTTGTTGTTGAGGTTGTTGTTGAGGTTGTTGTTGTTGTTGCTGTCTAGGTTGCGGTTGATTGTTCAAGTTGGCATTGACCTGTGGTTGAACTGTGAAGTTTGAGTTGGAATTCATGGCATTAGCATTATTCATTTGCATGCTATTCATTTGTCCTCCCCTTTGTGGCATTAATGGCGAAGACAAGTTATTCAGTTGGACTTGAGATTTCATTACAGGAGTTTGATTCATGGAAATATTCCCCATCAAAGGCAGTTGTTGAAGGGTGTTTCCTGCCGAGGCAGTTGGAACTTGTTGGTTAACAGGAACTTGTTGTTGAGGTGGAACTTGCTGATTCATTTGACCCTGGTTCGCATTCGGTTGCTGCTGTTGAAGTCTTTTCTGCTGGTTCAAAGCTTGGTTATTCATGGCAGGACTTCCGTTGGTATTTGTAGCAAGTCCATTCTGTTGTTTCCATAATTGGGTTTTCTGATGAAGAATATACTTGCGAACAAAACTTTCCTTTTGGTTCTGATCCAAGTTCGCAGGAATTGATCTATTGCCTTGAACTCTACTCAACAATGTCATAGCATCAGCACTATATTTCATGATATCCTGCAGGGTGATTTGGAAATTGGGAGGTTTAGGTTGACCAGCTTGGTTTTGTTGTTGAGGTTGTTGTTGGGATTGTTGTAGGTTTTGCTGTTGTTGTGGCTGTTGTTGTGGTTGAGGAGGTTGTGGTTGCTGCTGTTGCTGTTGCATTTGTGGTTGTGAATTAATTTGATTTACAGGCATTGACTGTTGCGCCAGTTGTTGATTTTGCATCATTTGAGGATTTTGGCCAGCCATACTATTCCTCTGTTGCATTTGTCTTTGTAAAAACTGTTGCTTTTGTTGAGGAGTAAGGTTATTAATGTTGAAGCCCACGTTATTAATAAGCGGAGTATTATTGCCATTGACAGCCTGGTTCATGGGAATATTGACATTACCCAGCTGTTGCTGCAGTTGCTGATTCAGCTGGGGTTGTTGGGACAATTGGGGGTTGCCCGAAGGATTCTGTTGTCCCATACGTTGTTGGCCCTGCATTTGGTTGAGTTTTTGTTGATGCTGTTGACGAATAGCCAATTGTAGGTGGGTGTTGTGGATTTCCTTAATTAATGGCATGGCCGAAGCAGGAATTATTTTTTTTTGGTAACAGTCGAAAATTTGAGTCCATGTATTGACCCCTGATGGAAGGTTGGGGATTTTAGACAATAGGGCCGGCGGGATAGGAGCATTTCTAATCAGGTTACTGATTTGTTGAATTTGTTGATGAGTGGTTTGAAGGTTAGACTGATTATCTTGCATTGGTTGGTTTTGTTGAGGAGCTTGCTGCTGTGGCTGTGGCTGCTGCAGCAGCTGCTGTTGTTGTTGTTGTTGACCTGAAATCGAGCCGTTTCTCAATTGCGCTTGGATCTGGGCAGCTGATTGCTGTCTAGCCTGAGCCTGTTGTTGGAGAAAGTTGATATTCTGGGGCTTGATTTTCTGTTGGTTCTGAGGCGCCATAGGGTTTTGCTGACCCTGGCGACCAACCATATTAAGCTGCTGTTGCTGCTGTTGCTGTTGTTGTTGTTGCTGCTGCTGCTGTTGTTGCTGCTGTTGCTGCTGTTGCTGCTGTTGCTGCTGTTGTTGTTGTTGATGTTGTTGAGGGGGAATAGGTCCAGCGGCATTACGGTTGTTCATGTTTGTTCTCAACTGCTGGATCTTTTGCTTGATAAGTCTTAAATACTCATCTCTGCTTTGGGACTTCATAAAAGTATACTTCTCGAACTCCTGAGCAATGGTGGCGCCTCTTTGAGCATCATAATTGGCCCCTTGCATATCACGAAGAGTATTGGAAAGAATCAGCACCACCTTTTGTCGGTCAGAGACGGCATACATTGAATGCCATGAGTTCATGCTCTGAGGCTGGTGCATGTTATTCATGATGATCCAAAGTTTGTTTTATAAAATTGTAGTTTCAGAAAAATCACCACCAGAATAAACGGGAAAGAGTGGGACTTGAGTACCAACCAAAAAAAAAAAAAAACCTGATGAGTTGACGATCCGAATCGACAAGAATAAGTGGGAGGGATGAAGGAAGATGGGGGGAATTTAGTCAAACAGCCGAATCAATTGGTACAACGGAAGAAGTGGTTATTGTGGCGTAGATATTTGATGAGGCTTCACTTATCCACCTAGAAGCTAGCCGTGCTTTTCGGACAAGTTATTTGAACGAAACAAGGTCAGGCAATAAGACGACGAGACGACGGTGCAGGAAGACGAGCTTAACTAATACTCCGAGCCAATAACCCAAAATGCTGTTCCACCAAAAGTGATATAAGAAACAGTAACCTATCAAGGACCACAATGATCGACAAAAAAGTCAGGATCACTAGAGGGAAAAAAAACAAAATACACAAAAATTAATTAGCAACAGTGGGGATCAATTAGGTGAGGTGAGGGGCCCCCCCCCAGTACTACAATTTCCTAGTGGGATATTACGGGTAGCTAAGTGAGTAGAGATAACGATATAACGAGATAACGAGATCTCCACCGCTGCAGTGAGGAGGAATCTCGGATGGTACGGGGGACAAGACACACTATATAAAATGGAGTGCCAGTTGAAACATACTGCGAATGGTTTTGGCACCTTATAATGGCACTTCTCGGACTGTGTCGCTAAAAATGCCACTCTCACGTGAAGTATGGGGGCATATCCCCAACCCCTCAACTTCCAAACACCAGACTTAAACGGGTAGATGGAATAAGCGGAGTCACTCGATTTGAGACCATAGTTGCCGAGGGTGACGATAGTGGAGGTTTTGGAAGGATATTTATCGGTTTTTTCAATAGTGTTTTAATTAAAAGGGTCCCGTGGCTAAGATGTGTCATTAAACCCATCTAAGAAAGTGCGAGTGGTTGCCCATTTGTCACTAAATTGTGGATTGACATGACACCCGTTGTTCAGTCACTATTTTTGAGTGAGTCCCAATAAACTTTTAAGGTTGTGACATTTTTTCACTTTTGAGGTCAGTGTAGATAAAGATGTAGACGGCATTAATTTATTTTACACTGGTGGGGATTTTCCAGTTAGCCCTTACCAAATTGCCGTCCCACACTATCCTTTGCTCTGATTGGCATTGTTGTTGGTGGTACTTAATAATCTACAATCCTGGGCTTTACACTTGATTACTCCACTTAAACCTTATCGTGCGCTATTTTTTGTCCTGGTTGGGATTGTCTACAAAATAAACACTCTCCTTATCAACCGATAGATTTGAAACTCACCGATCGCTGTAACAGATTGGGATCTCCGCCCGAAGTCGGCTACAATCACCACTTTCTTGTGGTCCAGAGGCTATTTCCTAGAGGACCAGCTTGATGTGGTGTCTCTCTGGATCCACCGAGTCGCAGAACAAAATTCAAGCCCTACTGCTCAAAATCACCCGATTAACTGTAGCTAAAAGACTAAAAGAAAACCGGCTATTCACTGAAATTAGTTCTCCCCGTATTGGTGCCATATTCTTGGTGATTAACTAGAAGGGTGGCTACTAACGAAAAAAAAAAAAAAAAAAAAAAAAAAAAAACTAGACTAGTATAACTCTACACTTCAGAGCCTAATCTGTCATATGACTTAGACGAGGCGAGATGATCTCTTTTATCCCAATTTTCCCAGAGGAGAGGCGGGCGGACTTCTATATTAAAGACTGTCGGACTCTACTTAAACGCAACTGTCGCGATCTTACTATTTTGTCTAAAAGTTTATCTTCGAATGCTTCATCAATGATCGGCTGTATTGCCCAGCCAAGTAGACGTTGGTCTGGACCATGGTATTTTCAAGTCAGCCAATTATTTGTAGAGCCATATTCAATTGTGATTTGTAAGCCAATTGAAATTCGACTGTTGGATATCTCTATGACTTGATTCAAACAAGAAGTACTAAAAGTTTGTCAGTTAAAGAATTCAAATTCTACCTGAACAAAAATAAGTAAAAAATTCTTTCCTAGGGATCAAAAACACCAAACGGGAAAGCTGCAATGTAGAGCCGCATGTAGCCTAAGGTTTTGATGGCGAGGTCGAATCCAGCAATCAAAACCTTGATGCTTTAGAAAGATTTCACACATCAATAAATCTGATTCATTTCTCTGCAAGAAATCATACTCTGGGCGCTAATTCAACTAGCAGTCTCCCCAGTATTCAATTTTATCATAATTTCTCTGTAACAGGCACAATAAAAAAAAGCATCTCAACTTGGACGAATACTTAGATAACTATCTATGACAATTCATAAAAGTTGCAACCTTTCTGGTCTCATGAAGTATATAGCTTCCACAAAAATGGCTACTACATTTCGATTCTATCATATATGTCGATAAGGCTTCGACTTATCATCGAATTTTGTCATCCTCTACGTGGTTTTATTTGGAGCTACGCTAATTTCAAGATTAACCTTGCTACCCAATTCCATTCATTTGGGTGCAAAATTTGAAAGGCGCATTTAATGTGTAGCATTAGAATGTTCCACTTTTTGCTCTATCATGTTTATTATTTACTTCGTGGTACTATACAGTAGTGTATGTTCTTTTAAGTGCCCTCTTGTCTTCAGCCTCTCTTTGTTCAGCCTCATCAATAAATTCTGTTTCATGAGTAAGTTTCCATTGTTGCTTTGCAAACTTAAGACCTTGTGTATTAACACCCAATTGATTGGCTGTTTTGGTCAATGCCCCTCTTAACTGCTCCTTTACTTTTATAATTTGATTTTTAATCTTTGGGTCCTTTTGACTGACCAACTCACGAGCATTGCTACGAACAACAAAAAACAATACCTTACAGATCATTGACATGTTGACCACATTGGAGGTGACATTTTCACTATTAGTCCAAATTTCAATGAACCTTAATAATTTAAGCGAATAGGAAAATGGCAATACCAATAAAGCATCATCTAACTGGGCAGCCCTGATTTTAGTTAATACACTCAAGACATATTCTTGTCCAGACATCTTGAATGCTAATAAAATGGCATTGGTATTTGGCTTGACAGGTGGAACACTCGATTTCTTCTGTTGGAAACTCTTCAAATGATCCTCATATTCTTCGTTGGCTTCAACATCTTCAATACCAATATCCATAGCTTCCATCAATTTTTCACCAGCCTTTAACGATTCGACCGTTTGCTTGGTCACCTTGGTTGCTTCATCAACCGCTTCATCTTCATCATCGCCAACCTTGCCCACTCTTGGATCATCTTCTAACGATTCAAGTAAAGTTTCCTCATAAAGTTGATCCATTTCCTTTTCTCTTTCTTCTTCAAGGAAAACTTGGTCATCACTGGCACTCCAGACTCTGATAGAGTGATCATGGGATGTAGAGACCATGAAATCACCATCATTACTGACACTTAAACACCAAACTTCAGATTGATGTGCTGGTAATTTTTGAACACACTCAAACTTATCACCATCCCAGTATTTAATTAAACCATCTTTACCAGAAGAAAAGAAATTATGACTCTCAGGAATAAATTTGACGTTCATGATAGAATCTTGATGAGCAAAAATCGACTTGTGACAATCACCAAAATCCAAACCCCAAATTTTGATATTTTTATCAGCAGAAGAAGTAATGATCAATTTACTATCGTCAGAAATATCAATCGATAACACGGGTAATTTATGTCCATATAATGTGAGGAATAATTTCAATGAGTCAAGGAAAACCACTTGAACATTATTGTTCAACAATGAGATTGCCAAATATTTAGCATCTGGTGATATTTTAACACATAAAACATCTTCATTTAATTCTAATGTTTGACTGTGTACGAATTTCAACAGAGAAATGGTGGTTTTAGATCCTGGTATCAATTCTTGTTCGACCTTGAAATTCCAGAACTTGACAGTTTTATCATTACCACCAGTGACAAGAGTTTTACCATCTGGCGTCAAATCTAAAGACCAAATAGCTGAACCATCGTCATCTTTTGAAGAGCCAGAATCATGGGCCTTTTCAACTCTATCAACCATTGAAGAAGTGGCCAAATCGTATAATTCTAAATCACCATTCTTAAATCCAACAGCTACTAAAGTCCCACCAGGTAAAAATTTACAACACAAGGCATATCCACCATCTAATGTGAATGTACGAATGACATTGGTGGTTTTGATATTCCAAATCTTTAATTCCCCATTAGAAGCCGTAGCTAATAATTTATTGTCTGACGAAAGGTCCATAGCTCTGATATCTGATCTGTGACCCAACAAATCAATGGCATGTTGCTTGACGGAGTATAAATCGGTGGGTTGAGCTTTTCTTACCAGGTCAGGAATTGGAATATCGTGATATTCGATACTGTTATTGGTTAATGAAATTAATAAATCTAGTTTCTTCGATGATGGATTGGCCCAAGTACATGATTTTATTTTGGCAGTTGTTCTTAATGTGGTGAATGGAGTTATTAACATACTGATTTCAGAATCATTTAATGATTGTAAAATTTCCTCGTCATCATAACCCTTTTCCTTCAATCTCTTGGCTCTTTTGGCAATACCCTTCTTTAATTCTTCTTCACCTCTGATTCTATATATTTCAATTGTTCTGTCGGCATTCTGAATATAGAATAATTCAACAGATCCCGAAGAAGTCTTGAGATTTCTGAAGGCAATTTCATTACATCTTGATTTGGATTGTTTTTCGAAAGATCCTCTTTCTTGAAGTTTATGCTGATCAGGCTGAGAAAGGTCTATCAGCCATACCTTGACTTGGTCCTTGTTTCCATTAGTTATTACCATGTTTTTCGTTTCATTGAGTCCCATACCCCAACAATCGCTTGAATGGGCCAAATGAGTTTCCACACACTGTTGACTCTTGAGCTCCCATAACTTAATAAGACCATCTCTAGAAACACTCAATATGTAATCTTCTAAGTCATCGGTGATTTCGCTTGTTTCATGCTCTGAAAGAAAAGTCAATCCAGTGATTTGACCCTTGTGACCTTTAAGTTTAAATAAACCTTCTTCACCAACCAAATCCCACATAATAATGGTGGAGTCTGCAGAACCAGAAACCAATCTGGTTCCACTTCTGTCAAATTTAAGTATGCTAATGGCAGACTTGTGACCCTGGAAATTTATGAGTACTGAACTTGAAGTAATATCCCAAATCTTGATTGATCCATCCGCATGTCCAGCTGCAACTAAATTGGTCTGCTCATGGTGACTCAAAAAGGTAATTGGGGAAGGTGCTTGCGATGTGGATGCATTGGATGCTCCAGGAGTCAACCCATCTCTTATTTTGGAAACGATTTCTCCAGTCTTGATGTCCCAAATAAGCATTTCTTCTAAACCCGATGCGATGGCTCTACCGGCAGATTTTGAACTCTGCGAAGAGCTTGGAGGAAGCCATACAATATTGGCCTGCGATGAAATCACTCCAAAGCATTTTTCCTGCTCGTAACGATCGTACGACTTAACCATGGTGATGGAGATGAATCAATTTTTCATCTCATCTATAGAAAATTTATGATGCTTCTCACGTGTGCAGTCATGTGATGGCATCTCATCAGACCCCAATATATATGTCATCGTAAAGAAAGAGTCGCCAACGCAGAAGAGATGTAGGAAGCGAGTACCATCTTCTTTGTGCTCGACTTAGTCTGGATATTCATATAGATAAGAGCCTGCTACGTGACTATATGATTGGATTATAAAGGTCACGTGATCAAACCATATAACTACCCCAAGAAAACCACCAGAATAGCCTAGTTATTTAACTGTATTTATAATCGATACGGGCATTTCTACCTCAGTGGTGGCACTAAAATTCGAATAATTTGCATAAATTACTATGAAGTTATGATCTATCTCACGATGGTAACCGGATGACGTAGAGAAATTAAAATCTTCCTTAAATGTGAACGGTTCATGGTTGGGTAGAATGAATGTTCGCCTCATGCCCAAAACATAACAGTAAACTGAATATGAAGTTTGATTCGCCCTAGTTTTGTGAAATTGAAAACTGACGAATGGAATTGTTGTCAAATATGATACAAATTGATGAATGAACTATACTTAAAGACCTATGGCACCCAAGATACCAAAAATAACTGGTACAAAGTACCCAGGCATCGATCTGTTAGAAGCATCACCCTTTTTAGTTCTACTAGAGGAGCCTGAGCTTCCAGATGAGGACGATCTGGATGATGAAGATCCGGTGGAGGAACTTGGGGTATCTAAGCTGCTTGAAGGAGCATCCTTTATGCCTCCAGTCCAACAATATCTCGAAAAACATTGTGCACACTCATCAGATTGCTGTTCACCTGCTCTTTCTTGAGCTCTTCTGATGATAGCACATCCCACACAGGTAGCCCAATTTTCATCATCTGAAAAATTACCTCTAGTAGCAGCTTCAAAACCATTACGAATAAGACCATATTTTTCATCATTTTCATAGGACATCTTGAATGTAGAAGTATTGGAATCAAATGAATATCTTCTGTTTGCTGTATAGACAATCAAAGGGATATCTGTTACATTAAGATTCTTATCGTCATGTAATTTTAAAAGTGAAGTCAAATTTGTAGCATCACATCCATAAAATACGGGTTGAGAACCTAAATTATTCTTCACAAAAGTTTCAACTGAAGGGAAATATGGGAATGGGGTTCCTTTACCTTGATCTGAAAACTGTCTATTATAAGTATGGGCACCAGAAGTCCCGTTTGGCCAACTTTGTTTGGTATCACCAGAATTATCAAACCCAAAAATCACATCTACATTTCTAGCTTGTTGGATCAAAGGATAAAATGGAACATTTTGTTGATCTTCCCCACCATCAACCAAAAAAAGGGTATCATTATTGATCACATTCTTCAGTGTACCATGGGTAGTATCAAGAAATGGGTTTGGATCATATGCTGCAATATCCACTTCTGTAGAGCTTACTTTGTCGAGAATCGAGGTGAGAACACTTTTTAATGCCAGATTCAAATCAGTGCTCTGAAGTCTCAAAAGTGCTTGATTAAAAAGAGATGAGGATGTACCCATAATGAAACCAGCATTATCAAAGTTACGAACACATTTCTGATCGTCTTTGGGCTTACCACCAGACATTTCAGTCCCAACATACTCCACGTTGACGAAACTATTCAAAGAAGGATCCCAAGAGCCTAACTCGAAAGGGTTGATTTCAAACACTGTTGAGTTTGCATCAATAATTAAATCTCCAGGGGTTCTTCCATTAGAGATAACTATAGGGAAGGGCATATCATGATCTTTGAAACTGGGCAAATCACGAATACCTCCCCAGGTAATGTTCTGACCGCCACTTGAATCATTGAAAAATTGGTACGATAAGGCTCTACCCCAAACGTCGGTCACAGTGACTTCGAAGCCAGCATCTGCCTTTGCAGCAAGAGCCTTCAGAATACCAGTATAATACTCGGTGGTCTTGAAAAGATTTATACCGTTAGGGTTAAAAATAGAATCTTCCAAGTTCCAAAGATTGGAGTCATGATCCATAATATCGGCAATGGACATCCAGTCGTTTAAGACCATGGTACCCACCAACCAGTTTCCTCCAGAGAGCCCTGACAAATATGTGGTGGATTGCAAAAGACCACCCAAGCCATTATTGTTTGAATCTTCAAACCGATCATCTAGGGCCAAGATTTGACCAGCGCCATTCAACATGGCTCTGTAACCACCTCCACTAAAGGCCAAGCCAATGGTGATGTTTTTCGTCCTGGAGGTATTATCAATGAATGATTTTGCATCAAAGTCGGAAAGATTGGCCTTTTTGGACAAAAAGTCCACCAACTTAGAGTTTGTCTTTTCATAACGTTTGATGATATAGTCCCTTTCATTATCACTGATGCCCGAAGCATTTCTAAGAATCGATTCCGAAGGACAATCAGTGGTGTAAGGTTTATAGGCATTTCTGGTACCAATAAACAAATTTCCTATGCCACTATCAGAAGATGACGAAGAATCGCTGGACGATGAGGTAGCACTTGAAGAGGAGCCATCACTGGAAGTTGAAGACGCCGACGAAGACGAGGACGAGCTGCTGTCTTCCCAAGGCCACTGAAAGGCTGCTGCCTGGCCCAATAGCAAAAGCACCCAAAGAACCTTCATAGTTATACACTTTTTCAGATACCCCCGCAATGGCCCTCTACATATACTCAGATTCAAAACATACTGGCAATGTCTTGGAAGCTAGTTACGATTGCTTGCACAGGAGCCCTGGCGACCAACAAAGGGAACCCTTTTGGACCACCAACAAGGTTGTGAATAGTGGGTGTGCTCATAAGCATTTCCTAAATCGGGGGGTCCATCCTATTGTGGAATTTCGTTTGAGCTCAAGGTTATTCTGTAGATCAGCCTTCCCATAAAACCGGGTTTTGGTGATTGAAAACTGGGGGCCCTATTAATAGGCGCATTAAAGGGTTGTGAAAAAGTTGCTAGATTAGGAAGGTTTTAAGTTGCCGCAAATATGTCATGTTGGGCCCCAGCCAAGCTGTGGCTATACTGAAATTAAAAGAATAAAAGTAATTAAAAAAACCGGTTTGGCTCGAGGAATGTATCACTTTCTAATCTTTTACAGATCATGGATGGGTTTGTTTTAAGTGTGTAAGTGTTTAAGTGTCTATTGTGTCTTACGTTTTATGTTTTCTATTTCAGTACTGTCTGTTAATCACCGTGAGACTCTATGAAGATCTCTAAGGTGCAAAATACAATGGATTTTGGCCTGCGACTACCAAACTGGGTTGGGTATGGGGATGTTAAAGGCTCCTTTCTTAACTTGCAGGCTGAAAGCAGGAAACTTAGGTTCTTCTGGTCCCCTTGATAACTATGGGGATCATTCCTCCAGTACAGATAGTGAATTGGCGATGGCCCAACCCCAAAATGAACGACCGAATAACCCCCGCATGCGAAGTAGTGGAAATAAACGTATTCTGCTGAGCCAACGTTCTATCAACCGTTCCATCTCTAACATCCTCTTCAAACAAGTCCTTCAAGAAGTCCATGACTCGGAAGGCTTGTTCGTGTAAGGCTTCACGAGTATCTTCTGTATAAAGCTCATCTTCTTCGGTGACGTTATCAAGAATCTTGAACTCAGGAAATCTTTGATGGATAACTCTACGAGGAGATCTTTTATCACAAAGATTGAGCCCAATTCTTTCTCTAAGGGTTTCGGTGACAATAGGCACCGGTTCCTTGGGCTTGTTCCCTTCAAAGGTCAAAACCAACGTCTTGCTTGATCTTTGCATGGGCGATACATAAAACTTGGCTGGAAGCGGACATCCCAAGGCAAGCTCTGTTTTCCATGCTTGATTATTTTCTTTGGCCTGTTTGATTCCGAGTTCACTGAGTTCGGGATCGGGCCCAAACACGATCTCTCCGTCTGTCTCCATACTGCGCCATTTCCTATCCCATTCTTCAACCCCGTATTTTTCAACTGCTACATTATGATACCCTTGGCCATGGCGAGCAAAGAATACCAACTTGTAACACTCGTGGGGCCCAGCGCTTTCATTCAACTTGGTCAATTCCGCTTGGATCGCGCTCCATTCTTTAGTCCGTCCAAAATTTTCCAAAGCATGGTTGAAGTATCGATCGTCGGTGGCTTCGTCAGCCTGTTTGAAGAAACCCTGAACTACCTCGAATCTCCATGGATATTTCAATTTGCCTTGCTCATCAACTGTGTCTTTGACAGCAGCGTATTTTTCACGGTAGATCTGTTCCTCTTGGAGATCTCCGTGAGCATCGTCGTAATCGTTCGAGTTTGGAATCAAAAGTGACATCTTCCTTATGGTAATATTCTAATATTCTAGATGGATAATTTGTGACTAATAGAAATCTTCGGAGTTGGACTTCACACGGTTGCATTTTCGCACTAAATGCTCCATTTTTGGTACCAAACTGCAACCATCAGGAGAAAAAACGCTCCAAGTCCAAAAATGCAACCTCAATTTATAGTACCAAACACATATGGCAATGACAGCTACATTGTTACAGCGAATAATAATATATATATAAACGGCAAATCAAACTAACTAAAAAACAATCTTTAAATGGACCGCCCATTTAAAGTAGTATACACGACATTAGATGAAAATAATGAATTAGGTCTTTCTCGAAGGTCCAGTTTTGAAATCGGGCTTAAAATCCGGTTTCTTACTGGACCCTTTCTTGATTTGGAATTTGGTGACAAGAGGAATATGATCCGATGGTAAATGAGCACTGGGGAATCCAATCAAATGACTGGTGTATTCTTCATCAATTTTACCTAATAAGCCTTTAACTTGTAATGTAGGTGTGGTGTACCATATATAATCAATAACATCAGTAAATATGGGGGAGAAATTGGTAAAAGGAAGTTCACCAATTTCTGAATAAGCTGATTTCATCTTAAATGGATGACGGAATCCTTCATCGGTGAATTTACCATAATCTTTACCCTCTAAATCTTGATGCTTTGAAACAAATCCAGTGGAGAAAAGTTGATGGACTGCACTGCCACTAACCGAATTGAAATCTCCGCATACAATCAATGATGCGTTTTTGATGTCTTCAATAGAATTAGTATGATGAAATTTCTTCAAGATTCCTTGCATTTCTTCCAATAAAATACCAACCTGTAATGTTTTCACATCATTATATGCTGGGTCCCAGTGCAAATGAGTATTCGAGATCACTATTTTTTCTCCAGTATGAATATGTTGTAAGAAAGTGATTAATGCAATATTATCTTTATTCATAAACCTGTTGAACAAATCTTTTGTTTTCTTATACTTCTCTGATCCCATGCAAACACTATTATATTCAAAGTTTTGCTTTTGCAATAATGTGAATTTGTTGGCACGGTAAAATGTAGCACATCCATCAACTTTCTTAGAATCAATTTCACTCATAGTCTTAGAACGAGTCTTGCTGAAAAATGCCCCCTTGTAACCTTTTTCTGTCATAAGTGGCAACCAGAATTCAGTGAATGTTCTAGTTTCGACTTCTTGCATACAAATAATATCACTTCCAAAGTTCAAGACTTCATTTTGTAAAGCATTTCTTCTATAGTCCCAATTTAATGCCCATGATGGAGTAAATTTATACATTTTAGGAGTAGCATAATGTTGACATAAGGTATTGTAGGAAACCATAGTAAAAGTATCTGGATCATTAGTTTCATTAGAATAGGCATCTGGGTTGCTAATTGGATCAATAACTTCTCCATCATCTTCCAAAAGCAACCAATCTCTAGGCTTGGGTTTAGGTAAATTAGTGGCGTCTCTCAAGTATGAAATCACTTCCTGAGTACCTTTCTCAGAAAGTAAATTAGCGATTTTAAGATCCATTGGATTACCCTCGATACCCAAGAATAATAATTCAATCAAATTACCGAATTCAAGGGGTAAGGTTTTAATATTGTTATCAAACAAATAGAGATATCTCAAATTAAAGCATAAACCCATTTCAGGAGGTACTTCAAGGATCCGATTATTAGATAAATCCAAAGTTCTTAAACTTCTTAATTTGCCTATAATCGATGGCACGCTGGTCAATCGATTGTTATTTAAGTATAATGATTCCAAAAAATCGTATTGAAACAACTTTGGTGACATGTTCAGTAATCCCTGTCCACACAAATCCAATTGACACCATAATTGTCTTCCTTGAGTCTTTTGCCTCATTCTTTGTTCTTCTTGAACGTGATCTTCATCAGATTCTTGAGTCAATTTCTTATTATGTAATAATGCAGATGAAGTAGTTGGAGTAGTAACATTCAGATTTGCCTTTTTAGCTTTCGATTGTTCTTCCAAAGCAGCAATGATTGTCTTGGTAGCATCTACTAAGCTTACCGATTTAATTTCATTGTAAGGATTCTTATTCTTTCTTGAATTGGAAGCATATTGCCTGGCATAGTAATGAGGTATATTTGCACTTCTGGATAATTGAATCAACTGTTGTTGATGCTGCCAGTATACAGTATTGGGGTTTTCCACATTGGTTGAATTCAATTTTTGAGGTGGCACTTGTTGTTGGGCTTGGGCTTGTTGAACTTGCGCTTGTTGAGCTTGTTGTTGAGCTTGAAGTGCAGCTGCTTGTTGGTTGAAGAATTGCTGTTGATGAGCTTGTTGAATATGAGGAGGTTGACGTGGAAGTTGCTGTTGCAGAGGGGGATATTGCAGTTGTAATTGACCTTGTTGCAGTTGTGGCTGTGGTTGTTGGTAGGGCTGTTGCAATTGCAGAGCCGATGCAGCCAGGTTTTGTTGTTGATTTTGCTGGAACTGAGGAAAGAATTGTTGTTGCAATTGAGGAGGTTGTGTACGTTGATAGTTATTTTGGTACAATCCTTGACTCAAGGAATCTGCATACGATTCACCCTGTTGGTTAAACTGGCCAGATGCAAGCGATCCTGCAGTTTGCAGTTGAGATCCTTGTTGCAATTGCTGCAACAAAACCTGTTGTGCCTGAAGATTTGCCTGTGGTTGTCCTTGAACTTGCCCTTGTTGATATTTGCTATTAAGATTCATGCTCTTTATAATGATTAATTGATTGAAATTCCCAGGTTTATTTCGATACTCTTCAGGTTATGCTTCATTCGAAATAATTCTCAATACTTTACTGTTGAATTAAACACGAATCTATGTTTGCCTTCTAGAATTGATAATGATACTTCTCAACCAATAAAAGAAACGATTTCAGCACCAGATTTCGGATTTTGCGGTCTGGGTCTATATTGAGCGTGTCCTGTTGCTTTGATCTGATGTATCCGCTCTGATTGATCTTTGTTCGACGATAACTAATTATAAAGTGGTATGGAACGTACCCAACGGGAAGTTTTTTTTTGGTCAACAGAAATGGGTTTGGCACGACTTCTGTTGATAATAGAGATAAAAGGAATTGGTGATGATTTGGATCAAGAGCGAAAACTTGGGTAGAGTAGTGAGGTAAGGTCTTGTTGTTATTTGAGATTTAGTTGGTGAAACTGCTCTGTTTTATTTTTTTTAAAATAAGAAATTCTTAAAAAGTAATCAATTTTAAGGGAGAACTGGTCAGCTCATGGCCACATCGTCCATTGACCACATCGTCCATTGAATAACAGGGACAAAATAAAATTATTCAGTAGCTAGTTATGTCAAATTCTAAAACCAATTTTATAATTTTGGAAATGTTTTGCAAGAAAATTGTAATTATAGATGAGTTTGAAGAGAATTAAACTTGAGTTGTACCATTCGATTCCAGGTACATGTTATTCGCGTCACGGAAACTAATCAGTCCTTAGAACTTGAGGCTTGAGGGTAGAGTTCACACCTTGATATCATATTAAAACTGCTGGGAAATGGAGTTGACTCCCAAACTGGATCCTGACAGTATCCACAATTACCACGACATTATCAAGCGACAAAATGTCAGGCCAAAGGTAAAACGACATTATTGCATCTTCTATTAAAGTTAATTATTATCAAACTAGAAGGTTCCATGGGTGCAACAATTCAATTATTGTATTTTAATAAACAATTTTTAAAAAAATATCAGATGAAAATTGTATCAAAACAGGACCGTTTTAAGGACAAATTGCTAACAATAACATCAAGGAGACAAATCAAAAAGAGATAAATACTTGTTGCCATGACAAGATGCCACAAGGGTGAGCTAGGAACTCGTTTGATAATCAGAAAAGATAGCAGGCGAGGGTTTCTGGAACATTAGATTGGAATTGACCTTATGGTGTTTTCCAATATGAAAACCTAACAAACAAGAAGATCGTTTCGGCTAGTAGAAAGAATTTTTTTAAATCAGGGTTATTTTGCTCTTGTACTACATATGATCGTAGAAAATATTAGAGAGGAGAAACTGCAACAAAAATACCTCTAATAGTTGAATTGAACTTCTCAAGGGATCCTCCGCCCAAAGTCAAAAGTCAAACCAATAGTTGTGAAATAAGTCCAAATAACCAATGAGAGCTCAATAGAAGCGGGTAGAAGCAGATAGAAGACAGAATCGCTGCAAACTAAATCCATTGTCATCTTGAGTTTCACGAACAAGGCTTTAAATTTGGATTGATCGGTTCCATGACAGAATATCTCCCGCGTGTTACACCTTTCCTAATTCAGAAGAGCTACGAATACTGGCTTCCTATTGGCTGAAATTTAAGAGGAAAAAGGGCGTAAATCATTCTTATTGGCTGAAATTAATTTCCTGTTTTGGACGACCTCACCAAAACTCCTGTGGTCTGCGTTGTGTCAAGATAAGGGGGCCTATTGAAGTACGGCTTCAATAAAAAATAAACTTTTACATTCAGAGAAGGACCACACTTTTGACCCAGATGATTGGCCACAAGCATAGGAACAATTCACTGCATAGAGAGAAATAGTGATATCCACTCCCTACTATACATATCTTCTCTTGAAATTGCTACACCGTGTTCTCCACAACCACTTTTATTAGTGAATTTGAGTCCTGACCGTCTGACTCAAAAAGTACAAATTTGGATTTTCGACCGAATTATGGTATGGACTCATGATGAAATAATGTGCCATGTTTGGCCGAAGTTTCTAGCAGTTGCCTATGTACATCAGTTTTCGGGTAAGGTTTTTAACATAGCCTCGTGCTCGGACCCGCCTTGATTTCCTCTGAGCATTGTAGTACGAGTTTTCTATAGAGTAATGTCGTTCAAACAATATTTGATGAGTGGCTGATATCCTCATAACCAGTTTTGTGATGATAAGGCTCACATAAAAAATTCTACAGAATACGCTGCCTATTACACAGTTGGTGCGGGTTTACCCTGAAAACCTTATAACTACATTTTTTTTTAACTATAAAAGGGGGAGGAAAAGTGCCCAATTTCTAAGTTTGATAATCAAAAATGGATCGCTATAGTAGCCCGTTACTAGCCTTCCTAGATCCGTTGTCGGTTCTTCATGAAGTACCAATTGGTATTGGTGGCGAACCGAAGGTGAATATTTTTCAGCACCTCAATGGTACTCAACCAACTCCAAAATGGACAACAGTTCTTTATCGTCCTCATGAGAACTCACTTAACCCTGAATTTGTCGAGGCTGTATCCTTGGGTCTTGGGTTGATCTTAGGTCTATTTGTGCTTTATCAATTGGCCCAATTTACTACTGCAAAACGCCCTCAGGCTCTCATTAAGCACAAGTCTTCTTGGGCCCAGGTGTTTAAATTGTTCTTGCTGGTGATACAACCTTCACTCTTCCTTGCCTTGTCCTACTTGAGCACTAGAGATACCTACTTCTTGTGGGTCAACACCGTGATCTTGACCTTTTTCGTTCTTCCAACGCAATATCTTGAACCCAAAGTCTCCGCAAAAGCCTCGGCTTCCGTGTTATTATACTTGACTTCAAGCGTTATCCTTACTGCTGTGTTTCTGATTCAAGACTTGGTTTCCCCTGTCAAAATCTTTGCCCTGACTAGTGCTGGAATTACCATTGAATGGGTTATCTTATTCAACTTTATCTTAATTTTTATCTTGGAATTAAACTTCTACAAGCCTCAGTTCGAGTACGATCCTAAGGTCGATGGTCTTCAATTCAATATATTCAGCTCTCTTACATTTACCTGGATTGGTCCTTTGATCCAGTATATCTTTGACCATAATAAGGTCTCTGTGGAAGACTTACCAAAAATTGGTGGTCATTTGTACAGTGACCCAACTTACTCAAACTTGAAAAGACATTGGCAAGCTAGGGAAAGAAAAAGTTTGGTGGCCAAGAAGAATTTCAAACCAAGTAGATGGAGATTATGGTCAAAGAAGGTAGAAGATATCAAACCATCAATTGTTCTGTCCGTGGCTTTCTCTTTCTCTCCTTACATTCTCATATCGTTTGTCTTTGAAATTTTGGATATTGTTTTCAGTTTTGCTCAACCATATTTTTTGAGAAATCTCATTCTCTTCTTTACTGAGTATGTATCTTCCGAAAATCCTCCTCCTATTATCAAAGGTTACGGTATTGTGGTGGCCATGTTTTGTCTCAGTGCATCCAGAAGTGTATTCCTCAGTCAAATGTACATCAATATGTTCCAATTGGGTTATGTTGTTGAAAGTTCGTTGACCACTCTTATCTACGAAAAGGCAATGAAATTATCCCCTCATGCTAGAAAAGATAAACCCACCGGTGAAATTATCAATCATGCTACCGTGGATCTTAGCATGATCAAATACTTCTGTCAAGATTTTCAATCATTTTTCGGTGCTCCAATTAGATTGGTGATTGCCTTGGTATCTTTATTCGGTTTATTAGGCAATGCCACTTGGGGTGGTTTAGTTATCGGTGCATTATTAGTGCCTTTGGCCACTTATGCCAATCAAACCATTTACCCGATTTACATGACCATGATGAAACAAAAAGATGAAAGAACTGGCTTGATCAATGAAATATTATTATCGATCAAGAGTATCAAATTGTACTCTTGGGAAAAACCAATGTTGAAGAAATTAAATCATGTCAGAAACGATAAGGAACTTGTTTCTCAAAAGAAAATGGGTATTCTCAATGCCTTTTTTACTTTCTTATGGAGTTGTATTCCATTTTTTGTGAGCTGTGCCACCTATGCCACTTTTGTTTGGTTGTATGATGCTCCATTGACTCCTCAGATCGTGTTCCCAGCCTTAGTTTACTTTGATTTATTAAGTGAAACTGTTTTGACTATTCCCAATTTGATCTCCAGTTACATTGAATTCACTGCTTCGGGAGGCAGAATAAGAGATTTTCTTTTACTTGACGAATTAGACCTCAACATGAATGGTATATACAAGGTCAAGGATGATCCTCAAGATTCTAATGCCGTTCAAATAGAGAATGCAACCTTTGTCTGGTCTAAAGACTCTCAAGCTGAATATAAGGATGAAGAAGATGGTGTTGAAACTGCTGATAAAAATGTGGCTCTTTCGAACATTAATTTCAAAGCCAAAAGTGGTCAATTAACCTGTATTGTCGGTAGAGTTGGTAGTGGTAAAACTACCTTACTTAAATCTATCTTGGGTGAAATTCCAGTCGTACAAGATGAATATTCTGATGAAAATGCGAACAAAAAGCCTTCCATTGAGGTCAATGGTGTTGTGGCATATTGCCCACAATCTCCATGGATCTTGAATGCAACTGTCAAAGCAAACATTTTATTTGGCTATAAGTATGATAAAGAATTTTACAATAAGACGGTCGCTGCCTGTGAATTGATCTCTGATTTCAAGAGTTTGCCCGATGGTGATCAAACGGTTGTTGGAGAGAAAGGTATTTCTTTAAGTGGAGGTCAAAAGGCACGTATTTCATTGGCCAGAGCTGTCTACGCTAGAGCAGATATTTACTTATTAGATGATATTTTATCGGCTGTTGATTCTCATGTTGGAAAAAACCTCATTAAAAACGTTTTGGCTGATGATGGTATTATCGGACCAAGAACTAAAATCTTAGCTACCAACTCTGTTAAGGTTTTACATCAAGCTAAACAAATATTTTTATTGAGCAAAGGCTCTATCATAGAGAGAGGAAGTTTTGATGAAGTAATGGAAAGAAAATCCGATTTGGCCAAATTGATAGAAGAGTTTGGTCTGGGTAACGAAAATGATGATGAGTCTGTTGAAGAAGAAGAAGTCAACGAAGAAACTGTAATTGAGGAAAGAGGAGAAGACGAGTTGACAAATGAAATCCAACAATACAATGGTGAAGATAACACTGTTGTGGCCCAGAACACTCTTCGCCGTGCTAGTGCTGTTTCATATACTCATAACTACGAAGACGACGAAGAAGATGAAACTGATGGTGCAGCCCGGAAGACTGGTCACCTGGAAGAATTTAAAGCTTCTGGTGGGGTCAAGATTTCCACTTTAATTGAATATTGCAAGGCATGTAATTACAAATATGTCTTTTTGTACATTATAATGTCCTTGTTTGTTGCATTGATTAATGTGGGAGAAAAGTACTTGTTAACTTACTGGACCCAATTGAATGCTGATCATGGTAAGACAGAAAAACCTTCATTGTACTTGACTCTTTACACTATGTGTGGTCTTGTTAGTGGAGCTGCAATTTTGATTTCTTCATTTGTGATTTGGGCTTTCTGTATTGTCAAAGGATCGGCTTATTTCCATGAAAAAATGGCAAAATCTGTTCTTAGAGCTCCTATGTCTTACTTTGAAACTACTCCAATTGGTCGTATTTTGAACAGATTTACCGATGACATAAGTACTATTGATATGGCATTACCATGGATGTTGATTATGCTTGTTTCTACTGTTTTCCTGGGTTTGATGGCTTTTGCTGTTATTGTGATCAACTTACCAGTTATGATCTTTTTTATCATTTTCTTGGTTTTCATCTACAACCATTATAGAGCCGAATATATTCCTTCAAGTCGTGAATTGAAAAGATTACTGAAGGTTGCAAAAAGTCCTCTTTTAGCTACTATTCAGGAATCCATCAATGGTGTTGATACTATCAAAGCATTTAGTCAAACTGAAAGATTCACCCACAAAACTAAAAATTTGGTTGACACTTATATTTTGATCCAATTTGTCAGTCAATGTTGCAGCAGATGGTTAAGTATTAGATTGCAATTCATTTCATCCACTATTTTATTTGCAGCATCTCTCTTAGCCACTACCACCTTATTGACTTCAACTCCTATCCAACCAGGTTTATTAGGTTTCATCATGTCATTTGCTCTTAGCATTTCTAACATATTGAATGCGATAGTTAAAATCTGGGCTGAGGTGGAAACCCAATCAGTGGCACTTGAAAGAATCATGGAATATTCAGAGTTAACACCAGAAGCTCCAATGATTATTGATTCTAATCGTCCAAATGAAAATTGGCCAACTAAAGGTGAGGTGTCTTTCAAGAATTATAGCACAAGGTACAGAGAAAACTTAGATGAAGTATTGAGGGGAATCGAAGCTACCATTAAACCAAAAGAAAAAGTGGGTATTGTTGGAAGAACTGGTGCTGGTAAATCATCATTAACTTTGGCTTTGTTTAGAATCATCGAAGCTACCCAAGGTCATATCGAAATTGATGGTGTGGACACAAGTAAGATTGGTCTTTATGATTTAAGATTCCATCTCAATATTATTCCTCAAGAATCTCACACTATCAAAGGTAGCGTTCGTGATAATTTGGATCCTTTCCAACAATATACCGATGAAAGGATCTGGAAAGCATTGGAACTTGCTCACTTAAAGGAGCATGTTAGTCAAATGACGTCCAAGCCATCTGAGCAAGAACTTAAAGATAGCCTGAATCCCGATGAATTATCATTCACTGGATTATCTGCTAAATTAGATGAGTCTGGATCAAACTTGTCATCAGGTCAAAGACAATTGATGAGTCTTGCAAGAGCGGTGTTGAATGACCAAGCCAAGATTTTGATTTTGGATGAAGCTACTTCTTCAGTGGATGTGGAAACAGACAAGATTATCCAAGATACCATCAGAAGCGAGTTCAAAGACAAAACGATTTTGACTATTGCCCATAGATTGGAAACCATCATGGATAGTGACAGAGTTATTGTGTTAGATAAAGGTGAAATCAAGGAGTTTGATACTCCAGCAAATTTGTTGAAAGACGATACCACTATCTTCTACTCTCTTTGTAAACAAGGTGGGTACTTGAAGTCAGAATAATTTCGAACTAGTTGAAAGTTCAAAGACTACTTTAATGTATAATCTTTTCTTCAATTTTTTATATATTCTTCTGTTTTTAAGATACTATGACATTGTATTGACGATATTTTTCAAAATTTAGATATCTAATTTATGTATAAACACCATTTGAATAGGAACAATGTTGTCACATTTACCAGCTTATATCATTCTTGATATCTTTAATAAGAACTGAGAGATCAGCCCGCTGCTTTTTCAATTTTTCTAACCTCTTTTCTGTAATTTCTTTACCCACCAACTTTTTATTAGATGTTTTGCAAAGACCCTTGGAGCCCAACGAACAGACATCACAATTGTTAGCTTTGGGAACACAAATAACTTGGCCAAACCCCACAAGTAAAGGATTTATATCGGACCAGTATTCCTGTGGTAGCCATTCCTCCAATTGAGCTCGTGTTTGTTCTGGGGTTTTGGCATTTTTGGTCCATTTCCACATATCTGCTAACCTATGGAGATGAACATCTACACCAATACCGGAGTTTATATTCCAAGCATTTTGAAGTAATAAAAACCCCATTTTTGGCCCTACTCCTGGTAAGCTGACAATATCAGCGATTGTTTTGGGGATATCACTATTGAAATTATCTCTTAACATTTGACAAGTTGTCTTGATATAGGTGGCCTTTCTGTTGTGGAAGCCTACTTTGTTGATGTACGAATCGATCTCTTTTTCGGAAAGTGGTAGAACAGATTCCAATGCCAAACCGTCGCTATACCCTTTTGCTAGTAATCCTTGGTGCAACTTTTGCATAGCATCAAAATTGACCTCATCTTTGGTTTGGGACGATAACATCAAAGAGATTAAGAGTTGAAACCGAAACACTCGGGGATCTCTAAGTTTCACTCCCGGGTTGATGGTTTCAGGCATTCGTTCACATCCTTGGGAATCTACTGGGGCCCAAAACTTGCTTCTCATATTGACCACCTCATTGTAGATCTCATGCCACCCAGGAGGTCCTGGTGAGGGACGGGCCAACGGAAATACATTTGCTGGAGTATTTGGAGACGCATGTTCCACTTTGACATTATTCTCGAGCTTCACTTGAGGCAACACCAAGTCTTTTTCTTGGTGATGGGCAGTATTTTTAGGTTTGGTGTCATTAACCTCGGTATTATTGATCGATTGTAATGTCTCCTTTTTGACCGATACTGAACCAATAAGGTCCGGGGAAATCACATGCTCGCTCTCAACCTCGATCTTGACTTTTATTCGCTTTCGATCGTTGGTTTGTACCTCGTTTTGTCTTGATCGAGTTTTCACCATTCTGATAACTACTCGCGTGCACATACCATGCGTGTGAATTTTGATATGACTCAACTGAATCATCGACATTGTGATTGGAACTATAATCGTAGATTTGACTTGAAATATCCCCATCTTTTTCCCACCTCTCTCCATATACAAACCAGACACCCTCTAAAGTGTGTATTGGTATTTTGACGGACGACTGGAACCTTCTCTTAGTTTTTGTGATACCCTGATCGATCTTATCGGTATTAGTTTCGGTGATTAGACCCCACAAAAAAGTTATATTAATTGAGGTGAAAACCCACATAATTTTTTCCATAAGTTGATTGGTATTGTTACGACTTATATTGCTGATACCAAGGCCTCCCAAAAAATATACCTTCAGCTCTCGCCATAAACTCCATATTATTGGACTACTTCATCACCTAGATTGACTCAAAGCCAGTGACTCACGAATTGCCAACCTGCACTTCTACTTTACATCCTGCTATTTGAGCCTTTGACCCGTTTGATAATTACAGAGATTCCAGTTGGTGATGTCCATCAAAGTCGAAACTGTCAGAAAGGGACGAAATGTCACCAAAACCATCAAGACCCCAGGCTCAAGCTTGTTAAGGGTGGCCCAAGCGTGTGATCGATGTCGGGCCAAAAAGACCAAATGTGACGGTCAAAATCCGTGCTCCAGCTGTTCATCCATCGGGTTAGAGTGTATTGTGTCCGATAAGCTTTCCCGAAGAGCGTTCCCCAAGGGATATACAGAGACCTTGGAAGAAAGAGTGAGACAGCTCGAAGCCGAAAATAAAAAGTTATCGGGATTACTTGATATGAGAGACGAACAATTGGAGTTTTTGAACTCAGCTCACAACGACGAAAAGCCTCCATCATTGGAGTACTCGTTCCCAGAGGAGAGTGAACTTGAAATGAAAATCACTGCTTCTAATCTCAACTCTCTTGACCAAGAACACCATCACCATGAAGAAGGGTGCGGGTGTTCGAACCCTCATGCGGTGCACGAAAGACCCGTTACTATAGGGGGCCACAACAAGACCATGTCCATTGCAGAATCGTTGAACTTGAGCGATGATGAAAGTATCTTAAGTGCTGATGATTTTGCGTCCTCCTTAGCTCCATTATCACACACTCAGTCCAGAGACTTCAATTTCAATCATCAGGTTAACCCAGCACCACATGCGTTTGCAGCAGCTACTGCCATTGCTCAAATGCAAAAAAATGTCGATGAGGATGAAATTACTAAACAGCAGACTTTGACGTCTTTGGTGGCTATATCGATACCCAGAAGCACCGAAGAAACCTTGTTTATTCCCACTCTTCTTGCACGTATTTGCCAAGGCCATGGTTATAATTCCAAGCCAGCAGTATTGACTGCACATGCCATAGCATCGTTAAAAGAGAATAACGAGTTGAAATCAGAAGTGCCTAGTAAAAAACAGTTGCTAGACATGATTATGAACCGCGACCATATAAATCAGCTTGATGAAAAAGATGCCTTGGTCTTCATCAGGGATCTCATAGAATTTCCAACTTCAAGAATGGATCTTGATCATCTTATTACGGTATATTTTCAAGATTGGGGACTGGCAATGCCCATTTTAAATAAGGTGTCCTTCTTGAGAAATTATGTGAGATGGACCGGTATCCTAGAAAATGATAATGCCATCAATGACTTCGAAGAACCTCTCGAAAAATTTGGGGCAATCATGGTTTTGGTATTGAGCTTGAGTATGTTGTCCAATAAATACAAGTACATGACTGGTTCAGGTGCTGGTATGGGCGATACTTTTGGTAGATACATCCATTATTTGTCTCATTTTGATGATTTGATCCATGAATTTATAAAACCTAATTGTATCATTACAAGACAATGCTCGATATTATCATTGAAGATTTTATCTTTAGCTTTACAATATTGTTTGGCCATTGGAGATATCAGTTCATGTTATGAATTAAGAGGTAGAGTCATCACCATGGCTCACCAATTAAGATTACATAGATGCCCTGCTGCGGTCTTATCTCTTAGTGGAGGAGATGTTAAGCTCCAAAAACTAATGCAAAGTGAACGGAGAATTCTTTTCTGGTGTGTTTACTGCTTGGATGTTTATTCCTCATTAAACTTGGGTGTTCCTCGTTTACTCAAGGATTTCGAAATCGAATGTGCAACTCCATTTGCAGGAAAGATTGATGATGATGACCAAGAAAATGAAAATATCTTGATCATCAACAATAAACAGTTATCTATTGTTGGTAAAGTCAGCAAATTTGCTTTAAGCATAATGCTATACTGCAAAGTATTAGGAAATAATTTGGATTCGATTTTCTCTAGGTTTGAAAATTCGGATCCCCAACGTAAAGCCTTGCACAGAGATGGTTTATTGGATTGTTGGAGAAGAGAATTACCACCGGATTTGAAATTCGATATCGATTTGAATGGTTTCTCGTTGAAAGATGGTAATGGGTATGTTGATGGAGATTTCTGGAAAAATTATTCCAAGCAGCAACTTACGCTTATTTTTCTTTATTATCATGCCAAAATCTTGATTTATCTTCCCATTTTATCAAAGTATGGAAATCATCATAATGTGGGTCTTTCAGATAAAGAAAAACTATTCAAAGAGGAGGGTAATGCTGCTACCGTAGTTTCCAGTTTGAGTATGATTCAGCAATCACTGCTTCAAATACTAGAGGTATTGAAAAGTCTAACTAAATCTGGTTCATGTTATTTGTTACCAATTCCAGTGAATGTTGCTCGGGAACAAGCAAGATTCGCCTTGTTGGTAGCAAAAGGAAGTTTGGATTATACTAAAGGTGGATCATTATATCAAACTCTGAAACAACTTTTATTAGATACCATTGCTTCTTTAAACCTTGAAAGTAACTATGATATTCCTGGAAGCTTGACCAAAAATTCCGTCAAGTTATTGGAATTTGCCATATTGAGTATTCTAGGCATTACCATCAAGAATACAGGTATAAAAAAGAAATCTCCCACTTCTTCATCTCCAATTATCAAGACAGCTGTTTTGAGGGAGCCAGCCGGCCTGTTCAAACCCAGCGCACCTTCTAAATTATCACTTGAGGTGGAGATTCCAGAAGCTAAACCGACTGAAAACGAGGAAGGGTTGGAGAGTATATTGAATTTTGATCCATTCAATTTCAATTTCAATCACCAGAAATTGATGAACGATTTTGCAGCCGATGGTTCCTTGGGATTGGTACCATTTCTTGGATTATCTAGTGAATTACCCATGGACACTTTTGATGCTGGATTAGGACATCACCATGAACATGAATTACCTGGAGTAGTAGTGAAAGCTGAACCTGATTTTGATTGGATGCACTGATCAAATATTGAAAACAAAATTTTTTTCGACCACGGGGCCACGAAATATGTCGGGGATATGATTTTCGTATCCTTTGACTATTCAAAACCCTAATAGTCGATAGTAGTGACTTTAGCCGTGAATGCTAGAGCCTGGTGTATTTATTGTGTATTAATAAACGAGAACATACCTCGGTTAAAGTTGTAGGGATAATTGCTTTCCAATTCCACGGATAGTCTATTCAAAAGAGTGAATCATCTCAGTCATAGATCGTGACCACATCCGACCCACACTCGGTAAGCTGATGCAAATGTTTTGTTAAATTAGTCATTTTTGGGTGCAAATCTCGGACTATGCTCCGAACTCGGCTCCTGCTTTTTAACTGTGGGGTAGTGCGATTTTCTCGGAGTATATAAATACGATCCAGATTGACCACTTTTAGGCAAGGATAGTCAGCAATTGCACCCAAAATACAATGACTTCGTTCTCAAAAGGAAATTTCAAGGCTTTAAACTACAACTCGTTTCGCCCCCATTACCCTCCCAGCTTCTATAACATTCTTACGTCGTATGTGACCAAGAATAACCCCAAGACTTTGCCGCTTGAAACTTCGATTGATCTTGGGTGTGGGACCGGAGTAGCCACATATCCGTTGCTTAACTTCTCGAACAAGGTGATTGGTCTTGACTTGTCGCCGGTTATGATACAGACAGCCAATTCGCTCGTTCGAGAACGGTTGCAACAATTGGAAATCGAAGATCCAAATGCTATCACTTTCAAGGCCGGAGCCGTTGAGGATTTCATATATCATGAGCCCAGAGACATTGAGGACGGATCAATTGATCTTATTACTGCTGCTCAATGCTTTCACTGGTTCAAGGACTACGATTCGTTTTTTGCTAACGCAAGCAAATTGTTGAAAAAGGGAGGGACTTTGGCGTACTTTTACTATGTTGATCCGGTGGTTGTAGATTTCACGGGTGCCTCGAAAATCAACAAGATTGATGCATTGAAGAAAGCCAAGGAGATCTACTTCAATTATGCCTATGATAACCCCAAGTATTTGGGACCTCACTGGGAACAACCAGGGAGAGATATTATCAAGAATAATTATGTGGAACCCAACAGTCATATTCCTGCCAGTTTGTACGAAGACATCGTGATCAACAAGTTTGAGCCAGTGTTTGGAGGCCCCAGCAAAGCTTCCAATAATGATTTAGATTTAAAGAAGGAGTCTACTACTCTTCAAGGATTTGTGGATTATTTCAAGACTTACAGTTCATACCATAACTACAAGGAAGCCACGGGTGATGAAGGTGAGATATTCGAAAAATTCTTACAGGAGCTTGAAAATGAGATCGGCTGGGATAGAAACTCCACCAAGATTGATTTGGTGTGGAATACTGGTTATACTTTCATTAGGAAAAAGTAAGTGGAGAAACCAGTCCCACCAGTGGTGGTGACGGGTCGCAACATCAAAAGAGTGTGTGAAAGCTCTACCCGCAACTATCTACCATATTAATGCTTTATATACTGTTATGACAGCTCCAGATCGACGCTGGCCCTAAATACAAATATGCCACCTAATTCCAGCGAAATATTAGGGAAATATTAGGGAAATATTAGCGAAATACTTTGACCTTTGGTACCTAACGGTCGAAGGTTTTATTTATGCCCCAGGAGAAGGGCACATAACCTGGTGGTCCACAGTAGAACGAAATGGATATGAAAAAAGTCACCACCAATTTCGCAGCCTTTTTCACTCGAATTCAAGTATCCACTATTCATGATCAAGTATGGCTATTCTGGCCATCACAGCTTGACAGTGGGACTATGTTGGGGGTATCGTCCCACGTGCCAACTGTTTACCAGTTTCCAGTAATAGGAGGGTTCGCGGTCATCACCAATTCCCCTCAGTAAGTGAGTATAGGAGAGATCAGATGGTCATCAACAGTGTCCATATTAAGACTGGTTTAGATGAGTACAACTGGTGCTGTTTCCTCATTAGGGAATTGGGGACATCAATTGGTGCATCAGCTGCAGCCTCGGTCTGTTGGGTGTTGGGTTCCCAAATGGGGATGATTTGTTGTGCCACGTGATGGCCCCGCTATATATACCCTCATCCTCAATTAGGACACCTTGTACTAGTCCGAGAAATCCAGTACTTGAATCATTGTCCAGCCACTTTAGTGACAACCGTACTCGAAATAAACCGGAATTAGTCGCCGAAGTATCCAGTGCCGTAATTCGTCATGATTTTTCGGTTACCTTCACTAATAATCAAGATTATCTTGGGGTCATTTTTGATATGGATAGTACTTTCAACCAGTATTCCTCAAGCCGTGGTTCGGTTTACTGAGCCTCAAGTACAAACCAACCATTTCCAAAAATCAGCATATCCCTATAATTCCATCACTTCGCCCACTCCGTTGCCAATTCAAAATTCTTCGGTATATTTCATTATCGGCCATCCCGACGATGAGGTGATGTTCTTTTCCCCTTCATTGATTGAAATCAGTAAGGAAAAACATGGAAATGACGTCCACTTGATCTGTTTTTCAAACGGTGATTCGCTACATGAATCCATTGGAAAAATCAGAGCCAATGAATTGAAGAATTCCGCTAGAATCTTGGGCCTTACTGATGACCGCGTGACGGTACTTTCTTCTTATAAAGATGGAATGAATGAGACCTGGGACTCTGATTTAATCAAAAAATCCTTACAGACTAATATTGTCAAGTCCGGCAAACCTCTAGTATTGGTGACATTTGATGAAAGTGGAGTTTCCAATCATCCTAACCATATTTCTTTACACTACGGTACCATGAACTATTTCCGTACGGCATCGAAAAAATCCACCAAGCTTTTTACCTTAAAGAGCTTGAATTTGTGGGAAAAATATAGTTTCACTCTTTTGACCAATATTGAACTCTTTGTTGATCATCTCTCTAAATTGGTGGTGAGTAATATCTTGAATTTGGATATTAATATTAGTTTCTTCAGCAACAATTCCAATTCCACCTCAATCAAGTTTTATTCCGATTTGAACATGCTAAGTGTGAGTTATGCAGCAATGTGCTATGGTCATTTCAGTCAAATGGTTTGGTTCAGATACGGCTGGTTGACCTTGAGTAGATATTTAACATTTAACCATTTGATCGAGATCACAGAATAATTCGCATCATACCCATCCTAATTCAGCCGAAATCAGGTTTTGATTATCAATCAAAAATAGACAGTAAAATTTAGCCTTTCACCCAATAGATCTCGAAAGATACCGGCTGGTCTGGATCGGCACACTTATAGCATATCATAGACAATAATCAGATAATATTACCATCAGTAGAGGATGTTCGTACAGTAGAAAGATACCCTATATTACATTTACACTTTATTTAATAGATACCATGCTGATAATCTATTATCTATTTCAATACCTATAATACAGTAATATACAAAAAAAAATTGTGTCTGGTATTAATACCAAAACTTTTGTGAGATGGTCTATAAATTCACCACCCATGAAAAATGTGAAATAATTGCCGATTGGGAAATTTTTCGTTTTGTTAATTATACTTTGGCTCCTCTAGACGGTGTTCTTGAACCCAAATTGTTTTTGAGACCAATTCGATCCATGTTCAAAGTATTCCTTCTTACTGATACTCACATCATTGATGATATCATTT
Organism: Suhomyces bribrorum; assembly: GCA_030561385.1. Taxonomy (NCBI): domain Eukaryota; kingdom Fungi; phylum Ascomycota; class Pichiomycetes; order Serinales; family Debaryomycetaceae; genus Suhomyces; species Suhomyces bribrorum. Next base: position 99,803 of record JAKTXG010000024.1, on the reverse strand, counting down.
TCAGTCAAGTGAATGCCACCTAACCAGCCCATTTCGTCTCTACTAGCATCTTTGGGTGCTTTTCTGATTCGGACAAACCATTCCAGTGGTAATTCTTTCTTAAGCTCCAGAGCTATTCTTTCATCGAAATTCTCAAGATTTGAAGACCCTCCTACTATACTGATGTTAGCCAGCAATAAAGGTCTGGATATTTCTGGGCATGCCATTATGGATTCCACCACTAAATCAGTAAGATTCTTCACCGAAGTGTTTTGTAGAATGGGCGAATTGGCAGTGGCAGTATTATTATCAAATATGATTTCTGGATGATAAAATGATTCGGGTATGGAAAACCGTTCATCGTATAATTTCAACGATTGTGTATCTGCAGGGACGGGTGTGTTATCATGTTTCAAATAACCAGTCATTGTAGTTTTAAAATCAGGAAGGATAAATTCACAACCCCGTTTTTCTCTTGATGCCAAAGCTTTATTATAATCGGTAGCAAGGAATAATGTTTGTTCTTTGATTGTATTTACAAGGATTGGTTCTTCAGAAACGTCGTAATGACGGAACGAAATAAGTTCTCGGAGTAATCCATTCAAGAGCTTCCCTCCAACTGGCAACTTTCGTACCCCTTGCCAATGGACGCTTTGATATATCATGGGGATTATCCAGGTGGCATTGAAACCGGAATCAATCACTAACATGAAATCATTGGCTGCCAGCTTTGAATTATCTTGAAAGGGGACCCAAGGCACAAGAGAGGGCGCGGTACATCTATAGTATTCATTGAATCCATACTCTTCAAATATGATCTGGTCGGTATTGATGGAGAGCTGGGGCAATTGAAACGGCGTCTCGGTGACGGTGATGTGGGTTTCTGAAGGATCCAAAGGCTTATCGGGAGATAAACGGTCAAAGGTATAATCCCAAATGGCCTTTTCGGTTTCCCATGAAGTCAAATGGCCCTGTTCATAAGGCCGTTTGTAAAGAATTCCCGAGTGCTGGTTGGTGAGTGCAATATGGTCGTTTCCGATGTGTACAAGACCATCTTTGGTTTTGGTGATGGTATTCTGGACTTTAAGTAAACTTCCTCCTACAAACCCTGCCTTGATGTTGTAGGAGCCGTTGTCAATAACAAGACGCATCGGTACAAGTATGGAAGTATGGAAGGTGATGCGGTTGTAGTTGGGACAAGTCGTGTGCTATGGCTCAAAAGTCGAACGTGGTGGGGATTGATCTGGATAGTCAAATGGGAGTAAAATGGCAGTAATTGGAAGTAACAAGAAGTAACAAGAAGTAACAAGAAGTAATGATGTTAGAAGTATTCCTAGCGTGTCAGTTGTATACAGTCTTGTACCTTGTGCGGGTTGGTAACCTGCAATAGGACTGTGGCTACTGGCGACAGATTGATGAGCCAACGAAGCATACGATGGGAACGACAGGAACGAGGGAACGAAGGCCAAAGGGGGAACGACGCACCGGTCAAATGGCAGCACCCGTGTTGGTGGCCGTACTTTGGAGAGCATATTTCCTCGATACTCCGTTTCTAGGCTAGGCAAAGCGACAATTTACCGAGATTGAAAGTGTCTGGGAATCTGGGAAGAGTCACGTGACCAGACTCCGATCCCGAAACAGGCCCTGAATCTTTCCCAGCTAATCCCCTAGTTGTTACTAGGCAACGAAAAAAGCGGGGTTTCATTTCCTAGTCTACTACCAGGAAAATGACGAAGATTCCCAACTATGGCTCCAACTGGTGTCAGGTGATTAATTTTCTCGATTCTGACACCATCTACAATAGTGCGACACATTATGTCAAACTACTACACAATTATATACACAAATATTCTACCAACTTTGTACGGTACTGCCCATAATAAGAGACCCATTCAAAACTTCACCTGGTGCTGGAAGACTAGCAGATTTGTTGGCGCCAATATCCTCTAAGCATCACCGCATCAACGCCCCAAATCTGGTAAAAGGTCTTCACCTTTCTTTCTCGGACATCACAGACTTTCCACCACCCATTTTCAGTTCATCATGGCATTACTATCAAGGGTTTTGAATCCCGACAAAGACAAACGAGCATCGCATTCTCGGAACTCCGACTCCTCTCCCAATGGGCTAAGTCCCGCTTCCAGTGGAGGGTCCATCCGGTCCAATCCTTCTCCATCTGCATTTACTATATCTATTAATCTAGAATCTCCTCCGGTGATACTCTACGGAGTCCCCACCGAATCCACAGGATCAATAATATCCGGCTTATTGACCCTAGACATCAAACCACAGCTTGGATCTCCTTTAAGACCAAGTATTAGTGGAGACTATTCGGCCCCTTCCGAGGAATTGGAATTGGAAAATGTCACTCTTTCACTTATTCAAACCATGAAATATACCAAACCATTCAACCTTGCTTCGTCCCTGGTAACCTCATGTAAAAACTGCAATACAAGAACAACCACTTTGGCCAGATGGGATGTTCTTACCGGTCCTACCCACTTCCCAGTTGGAAGTCATGCATATCCATTTTCTCACTTACTTCCAGGATCACTCCCACCTACTTCCAAGCTCGGATCCAACCAATCACATAGTTACATCAAATACGAATTGATTGCCGTTGGTAAATGTCCAAATAATTCCAAGGAAACCGTGGTGACTGTACCTATTAATATAGTCAGACTGCTTTTGCGAGGTCACGACCGTAACTCTTTACGGGTATTTCCTCCTACTGATGTCACTGCAAGTGCAGTGTTGCCCAACGTGGTATGGCCAAAGTCTAGCTTTCCAGTGGAGTTGAAATTGGACAATATAGTGAGCAAAAAAGGTGATCGAAGATGGAGAATGAGAAAATTATCGTGGAGAATCGAAGAAAACTCAAAGGTCCAAGCATATACTTGTTCCAAACATGCTGCCAAATTAAAGACTGTTGAAATAGCCCAGAAAAAGGCATCTCTTCAAAAAGATTCTACTTCCAATCAGTCCAAAACTTCTAATTTACATCACAGTACTGTTGAATCTAGAATATCATATTTGATCAATCCCACTGGCAGATCTCAAGCACATGATATTCCCGAAACCCCCGGTGATGAAGACGTGGATATGCCTGAATTGGAACCAGAAACAACTAGTGATGCCCATCAAAGTTTCCTTGAAGATTTTGCACCTTCTGTCGCCGTTGAATCAACAACAAATCCTGCTGATATAGTAAGACGAGAAATACTGCCGGTGACGTCGCCCGCTCCCGAGGAAAAAGAAGGACATGTGTATTTTGAAGAAACTCGAACTGTTAATCATGGAGAAATTAAATCAGGATGGAAATCAGATTTTAGTGGTAGAGGAAGAATTGAGATGGTAGCCGAGATTAGTGCTGCAAATTTTGCAACTGGGTACCATCCTTACATAAGTAAACGCTCTAGTGATACTCCCAATACCGATGAAAAACATTTGACCAATTTAAGAAATGCTGCCAATGTTGCCTGTGATATCGATGACCCAACATTGGGAGTTTATGTTAATCACACATTAATTGTTGAGGTGGTGGTTGCAGAAGAAGTGGTCCAGACCTCCATAGATAAAAAGAAAAATGGAGTCACTCCTCTTCCATCGTCTCTGTCAACGCCACAATCAGAAGGTCCCAGTTCACCAGCCATCCCTCAAATGGGAGTTCCTACTGGTGCAGCCCGGGTTTTAAGAATGCAGTTTAAACTTCATTTGACCGAAAGATCTGGGCTTGGAATCGCATGGGATGATGAAGTCCCTCCCACTTATGAAGACATAAGGACCCTTAGTCCCCCCACATATCTTGAATCTTCAAGAAATAGCACTCCTGTTTCGACTCCAATCCTTCCTGTTCCGTCTGCAGTCTATCGAAGCACTCCTAATATTTTATATGGAGTAGGGGGAACTCCAGGATTGGAAAGCATCACTAGCATCGATGGGATGATGGACATGAACGATGGTATACAAGACCTTACGATTTGAGTGAACAGAAATGATCAACACTCTCAAAGTAAAACCTTTTGACAGTTAGATTAAAAAAAATCCATGCTACATTAATATATTCCTATTCCGTTGGAGTTTTATTAAAATAAAAAATTGTTGACTAAATAGCGATAAACTGCTGATTATCAGTGGCAATTATATAATACAAGGGTTTACCCACAAACCAGTTTGGAGGATACTGAAATAATGAAATAAATAGATCATTAAAGGGACCAAAATCATTAGTAAAGCATATAAATATAGCAATATAATCCTTTTTATAGATGAACAAAGAAGTACAGTAGGACTCCCATCCAATACAAGAATAGTACAAATTAAAACATTAAGCAACTTCCCTTCCTCCCTAATGCAGATAATTATTATTTATCTTCGACAACACTTGCCAAAGCACTCACAGCTTGACTTTCCAGATCACCATCTCCACTCCCATCACCATACCTACTGACTTCCAATAAAGAACTGTACAAACTAGTCAATTCTAACAAATCTGCCACCGAGTCCGACCTCAAATCATATATAAGCTGTTGGAAAGAATGAGATTTGATAGCATTGATGGGGAGTTTATTTTCAGTCAAAAATTTCATTAAATGCTTGTGAAACTTCATTGAAGTATAAGGAGTATTATCGAAATCAGCCGAAAGAAACCTTCGGTTAGATCTGGCATTGAACAGTTCGGTTTTATTTTTCTTCTTCTTTGCATCTTCAATTGTATGTATCGGAGAATTGACTCCAACTTCATGTGATAAAGGTGCATTAGTTGATTCTGTCACCGAATTAGTATCTTGATAATTGGCAGGATAACTTATAGGGTCGCCATTATTAGTGTAAGTTACACCATGTCCATCAATGGGAATTGCACGAGAATAGTTGATGGTATCTCTCGATAACTTATGAGTTTTCAAATGTTCACTCAATTTTTTAGGTGACCCTTTGTCAGAAGCCAACCTTATTAATATCTTACCACAATAATCACAAGCAGCGATGTTTGGATTACTTGAATCTTGAACGAACCAACTCCATACCCATGACTTCTTCTTGGCCCCGAATTTCTGGCCTGGCCTATTTTTACGTTCCTTCTTTTGAGGCAATCCCGAGGGGGATCCTTTTGAATCGCTGGGAACAGGCCCCCTGGCAGACCGGTTTTGTTGTTGTTGTTGTTGTTGTTGTTGCTGTTGGATCTGAGTCTGAGGTTGAACTTGTCCACCAGTTTGTGTCTGGGCCTGTGCCTGTGCTTGTGCTTGTGCCTGTGCTTGTGCCTGTGCTTGTGCTTGAGCTTGTGCTTGAGCTTGTGCTTGAGCTTGTGCTGCTACTGCTGCTGAATTTGCATCATGTGGCTGGCCCTGTCCTGGCAATCCCAGAATCAGAGGTTGTTGCAAGTGACCAATACCATTGTTTCTTTGAGGATTGTAGGTCCCGTAAGGAAGGGCAGTGGAATTTGCAGTAAAATAGCTCATCGTTCCTGGCCTTTAAATACGGGGTTATTGTATTTCAATAGACCGGGTTTGGTGTATCCCGGAAATAGTGATTTTTAAGGAGAAAACTAACAAATTTGTTGTGATGGTGCGACAGAAACAACAAGAATACGACTCGCCGGAATTATGGGTCGAGGGAAGTGCGCGTACCGAAGTTTCTGGATCGACCGTATCGAGGAAACTGTCAAAGGTCAAAGAGTCGGTGGTCGAAAGAAGGAATCATTGGCATAGGTGTGAAAAGGGTCTGCATTTATAGGGTCTGATGTATTTTTTACAAGCATTTTAGCTGATATTTGTTGATATCTTCTGGCCAAAGTAGGTGATTCTGCGATTCCCTCGGATCGATTGTAAGTCACGGTTTTTGCTAAGTTGTGTCCTGATCGGAACACTCGCATTGCCCCGGTACGGGTCGGAGGTGACTGGTTTCCGAGATTATTTGCAGCTAAATATTCACACTAACGCGAAGGGCCAAAATAGCGGACATTTGAGTTTCCTATTCACCACAGCTTCTTCTGCTACCATTACGAAGAAGAAGCACGGAGCTCGTGCTAGTCATAGTATTCATGTTGGTGAAACGATTTAGTTTTTTTGAAACCTAGCTGGTTTTATGTCACCCAACTCTCATGAACTCATATCACGTCATTTCGGTTCGCAAGTGAACAAATCAACTAGTTCAGGTTTCTGTAGAGTAGCAAGAAAAATACGAGTAATGTGGCTACTGCCAGCTTTTAGTGTATGGCACGACAATACTGGTTATTGGTGGCTTAGGGCTAATTTGGAAAGGTGTCGTCACCAGTTCTCGTTTTAATTAGGTTGCTTTGCTAAGATTTAAGAGTATGTACTCTGCTGGCCATACGAAGTGTTTATTATAGAATAAAAAAAAAATATTTCAGAAGAAACGTCTATTCTTTAGTGTAGATAGTAATTTTCTACTTTGATTGTATAATAGTACTCTTTTTGAAGTTCCCGGGCTAACCTATAAGGTAAAGTGGTGAGTGGTGACATCTAAATGAACATTCTATCTACACATGTTCACTATTGAGGAACATTGTAAAATGGGTATGACCATTTGCACAAACAATGTCTATTGCCAACTTTGCAGGACACATGACTTACCTTAGTCTACATTGTGTTCCTAAGTTTAGTGTTTAGCCTCGTTATATTTAGAAACACTCTTTACGATGCCAATCGCGAACAACTCTTGAAATAGTTACTTTCAGTATTGACCAATAATTAGTGCCAAGGTTCATTTGTCGTCTAAGCACAGGGTCACCTTAAACGACAAACCTTATTCACGAACTGCTGACAGTAACTATGGTTATTTAGGAGCTCTGCTTCACTAAATCTCTGGAAAGTACTTTTACTTGTAATTACGCGTCGAAATTCAAATTATATGGAAGTTGCAACCAGCTCTATAAAAGTGACACAAAACTGATTTGGTTTTCGCAGCCAGCCCAACACCAAAATGTCAAAAACTAGGTTTCAGGGCCAGTCAGTTATTTTCCATAACAGGGATACCTTACGACTAATTGGGAAACGTTGGATTAAATTCAATCCTAATTTCGACAAATTCGGTATTGTGACAATAACGAACCGAGAGTTTCATCTGTATGCCTATTATTTGCTGCTAAAAGAGCCATTAACTAGGAAAGAACCAGCACTAGCCTTGAAAACACCAGGATGGTGATACCCGTATAAATTAGACTCGGTTTTCTTGCTAAGTCAATTTCACTAGTTCAAAAAAAAAACCATCAAATACTACTACAACACAAACTAAATTACGATACGTTTCCCTAGTGCTCCTCTCACTTCCTCTCTCTCTCTCTCTCTAATCCAACTTTAGTCCTTCACTAATATTCACTCCAGTCGTTCCTTACATTGACATTCTTTTACTTACTGCTCAGGATACCCCTTAAAACAGCATGCAATTCTCCAAATTATTTATCTCCGTGGCTACCGCGTCTTTGATCACTACTTCAATTGCTTCACCAGTCCGTTTTGGACGTCACAGACGTGATGGTGATGATGATGATGACGGTCCAGTTGTGGTTCATTTGACTACTACAAAACATGCAGTTGAAACCAATTTTCACACTGTTGAACAACAACAGTCTACTGAGACTAATGTTTTGGTGAATACTGAAACTGAAACAGTCACTAGATACACTGCTACAGTGACTTCAGTGGTTCACGGAACTCAACATATTTTCACAACAGTTGCCACTACTCCAATACTGTCTGCAGCTTCTGTAGAAGCTGAGTCCGAAGAAACTTCTCAGGCTCCTTCCTCAGAAACTACTGCAGCTGCTACTACTACCACATCGTCGCCAGCTCCAGCTCCAGCTCCAGCAACCACTACTGCCTCATCGCAACCAACTGACAACACAGCTACTTCTAGTCAAGACAATAATGGACCTTCCATCACAGATTTGAACCACATTCCTAGTTCTACTGGATCCTGGATCATAGACAATGTTACTACCTCCGCAGCCAGCGGAGTCTGTTACGTCGACTATGACTTCTATGGATCTGATGAGCCAGCTGATGAGACTGTCACCTCCACCTCTACTATCTATAAAACCATTACTCAAGCTTGAATACAGTTTTCCCCTCTTTCAAGCATGTGGTTAGGTAGTTTTTGATGTGATTTATGGTCAGATATCTAATTTCCGAATTGCCAATGCTTGTTATAAGAACTAGGCATCTCTCTCCTTTCATCTCTGTATACTACTCTACTTCTTTTATTATTTCCCAGGCATAATCCTGGGTCACTAGGGACGTCATCATGGACGTCCACCTTGTCCTTACGAAATCTATAGTTGCCATTTTCGGCTTATGTATAATCAACAATAATCTGTTTAAATTTCAGGCTAGTCAAAAGGGAACCAGCTGTTTTGTAGCCGTATGATGAAGTAATGGCCAGCACTGGTCGGTTCAGACATCTGAAATCTCACTCACTCGCTTTGGATATGTTGCTGGCTATTTTGCACCCATTTGAGAATGCGATTTTCGAGCTAGTTATACATATTCAAAGCTATACACATCATTATCAGTACATTTAGAAGCCCTATTCATACTTGCTACAGTTTTTCAAGAAAAGGAATAGGACTTTTACATCGATCAACCTATACTATGCAGTGGTCACATGATCATTACCATGCCTATCAAGGAATATTAGAGTGAACGCTAGGTAACAGTATTGAACACTAAGACTCGATCTCAACTACCATCTACTCATGTAATCACCCTCTTTTGTCCCCTTCCCTTACGATAATGTAATTGAAATCCGGAAATGACCGGTCGCTAGGGCTCGAGCCCCTGCACACGTGATGCGCTTTCTCTACCTGCAGTACTTCCCCTCCTGCACTTTACCCTCGCCAATGCGAACCACACTGGTCTCACTCTAGCACCAACCCAGTAGGGAAAATTTTTTTTCACTTAGCTAAAGTTTGAGTGAAATTTCTTCCTAAACATTACCAGTTCATTAAGTCACAATGGGTATGTAAAGAGAACAGAGAATACGAGTCAACGCCAATACCAAAGAAACCGTCATGATACCAAGCATCATACTTATTCAGCTATTATTCAGCCAGCACAGACCAGCGATCAAATCATTGACAATTGATACATGATGATGAAAGAGTTATGAAAGATATGGAATGTTTGCTAGATAAAGTGGATAAACATAAACAAAACAAAAAAAGATACAAATCTAAAGCGTTTTCAATTTGGAGCTATCAAGTATTCATCAGAGTTAAGTTGTATTATTTGACATATACTAACAGTTTAGTTAACGTTCCAAAAACTAGAAAGACCTACTGTAAGGGTAAGGAATGTCGTAAACACACCCAACACAAAGTCACCCAATACAAGGCTGGTAAGGCTTCTTTATTTGCTCAAGGTAAGAGAAGATATGACCGTAAGCAAAAGGGTTACGGTGGTCAAACCAAGCCAGTTTTCCACAAGAAAGCTAAGACTACCAAGAAGGTCGTTTTGAGATTGGAATGTGTTGTCTGCAAGACCAGAGCTCAACTTTCATTGAAGAGATGTAAGCATTTCGAATTAGGTGGTGACAAGAAGCAAAAGGGTCAAGCCTTACAATTTTAAATGTGATGTATGTATAGTACGTTTCATGTATGTAACATAATACACATATTATAATTACGATAAAACACACTAGAGCAATTTGTATGAATGACTAGCTATGACCAATGCAAAGAAAACAAAGAAAAAAAAAAAAAAAGAACAGAAAACCAGTGATATCAGTCCAGTTTTGCTAATGAATAATTACCATAGCCTTAATATGCTTAAAACAATAATTACTACTATAGAGCCTCATGAAAAATCCAACCCACTCCAACAACCAGATTGCCGGTCCCATGTTAGTAAACCAGTGCTTTTGCTCAGTGTCCCAATTTACAGACTTGTGGTAATTTTTCACATCTTTTTCACCCATTTTTTGGTTCTTCAGTTCGATATTACACCATCTTTTCACTTCTACTTCGACCACCAATTCCACCAATTTCCATCAACTCTATGTACACCTCTAATACTGTCGATTTTATCCACGAATTTTACCCACGAATTTTACCCATGAATTTACCCCCGAACTTCTCTACCCGTCTCTATGGCCACTAAACCTCGCTTAGTCCCAATTTCACCATTGCCCCCGCAGCCACTTATTGAACTGCCTCCTATAACTAACCCTACTGCCGCACTCCTTCGTCGCGCACTGCCAAATCAACAACTTTTACTCCTGTCACCTACAACGAAGCAACTTAAGTTAGATCGCCCCCCCCTTCAAGCCCCACTCTCTCTCTCTCTACTCCGTTGTCTCAGATACCGACCTCTCATCCGGTGAATCATCACAAGCCACCGTCTACGTTCCTTTCCCGCTTTCTATCGTCGTTTTCGGTTGATTCTACTAAACAACCGACCGCCTTGATTTGTTCACATCAACAAGGCCGCCCCACGACTGTCATCACCAAATCAGCATAACTTGCTACTATCGCTTATTTTGAGGATCCACTTCAACGAGATTCCATCTACCTTTTACCACATCCAGTTTATTCCCCACTGATTCACCTGACCGTTTCAGTATCGCATTTCCTGTTGTTATTGTTTCTTACACGAGTCTTTTTTCTGGCAGATTTTTGTTGATCTGGAACTTTTGATATCAACTGTTGTTTCAGACATGAACTACGACTACTTGACGGACGAGCAGAAGCAACAGCTCTACTACCAGCACCTACAGCAACAACAGCAACAACAGCAACAACAACAACAGCAACAACATACTCCAAACTTTACCTCGTTTCAAAATCAAGATCAGTATCGAAATCAAGAACAGTACCAAGATGATAGTTACATGGAAGAAGACACCACCATTCAAAACCCACCCTCTTCCACCATTCATGATTACGACAATTCGCCGGTGAAAAAGACTGATCCTCATGGTTTAGCTCCTCCCTCTCAGCAAAGCTTTATGGTTGCATCACCCAAGTTTCTGAGTGATGGCCAATTCGGTGAAGATCATATTGTTGATGAGTATGAGGGAAATGGGTTCGGTTCTCATTTGGGAACCACCAACTCCATGGGTAACAAGTTTACGTCGATCGATTCCATGAATTTCAAACCTCCCACAAACTTCACTCAATTGAACAACAACAGTAGCACCAATGTTTCTGAAATAAGTCATTCGAATTCCTTGACAAACTCCTTGTTGTCGAACCACAGCAACAGTAATATCTTGCAGTTTGGTGATTCTCTGTCTCCAATTTCTAACCAATTTCCAATCAACCAACAAACACAATCGGCACAGGCACAAGCCCAGGAACGTGCTGAAAGAGCTCAAGCGGAACGGGCCCAAGCTGAAAGGGCCCAAGCTGAGAGAGCTCAAGCCGAAAGGGCCCAAGCTGAGAGAGCTCAAGCCGAAAGGGCCCAAGCTGAGAGAGTGCAAGCCGAAAGGGCCCAAGCTGAGAGAGTGCAAGCTGAGAGAGTGCAAGCTGAGAGAGTGCAAGCTGAAATGGCCCGTCAGCAAGCCGAACAACAAGCTCAAGCCGAGGCTCATGCCAAAGCTCAAGCACAATTACAGTCTCAACAGACGCAAGCTCAACCACAGATCTCAGTATTGTCATCCCAAGCTGCAGCTTCATCCAAAACCCCAAAAGGTAATATCCAAAATATAACATCAAACAATACCTTAGCCAATTCTTCTATCGGACAAGGTCAAGGTCAAGGTCAACCTCAATCCAACAATTCGAATTATGTTTACTTTAACAGGCAACCTAATCTTTTGGGTAAACATGCGCAAGACAAGGCAGCAGCCATAAAATTGAAGATGGAAAACTATTACCAAATGTCTGTTAGTCACGCTATAGAAAGAAACCAAAGAAGGTTGGATTTAGAACACAAGTTGATGACCGAAGATGTGGGTGCAAGTGAAGAAAGAAAAAACAGACAACTACAAAGTTTAGGTAAAAAAGAATCACAATTTTTGAGATTAAGAAGAACCAAATTATCATTAGAAGATTTCACCACCGTGAAGGTCATCGGTAAAGGTGCATTTGGTGAAGTTAGGTTGGTTCAAAAGAGAGACACAGGAAAAATCTATGCTATGAAGACTTTGTTGAAATCTGAAATGTACAAGAAAGATCAATTAGCTCATGTTAAAGCAGAAAGAGATGTTTTAGCAGGAAGTGATTCACCGTGGGTTGTTTCATTATATTATTCATTCCAAGATGCACAATATCTATATTTAATTATGGAATTTTTACCAGGTGGAGATTTGATGACTATGTTAATCAGATGGCAGATATTCACCGAAGATATCACCAGGTTTTACATGGCAGAATGTGTTTTGGCCATTGAAGCCATTCATAAACTTGGATTCATTCATAGAGATATCAAACCTGACAATATTTTAATCGATATAAGAGGCCATATCAAATTATCCGATTTTGGATTAAGTACAGGATTTCACAAAACTCATGATCTGAATTATTATAAGAAGTTATTAGAGAAGGAGGGACCTAGTACGCATTTGCAACCAAATCAATTAACTAGTAACAATGGTAATGGAAGAAATAGTATGATGGTTGATGCAATCCATTTAACCATGTCGAATAGACAACAGATGCAGACATGGAGAAAATCAAGGAGATTGATGGCATATTCCACTGTTGGTACACCCGATTATATCGCACCGGAAATTTTTATTCATCAAGGTTATGGACAGGAATGTGATTGGTGGTCATTGGGAGCCATTATGTTTGAATGTTTGATCGGATGGCCACCATTTTGTTCGGAAACACCTCATGAAACATATCGTAAGATTTTAAATTGGCAAGAAACATTACAAATTCCAGAAGATATACACTTATCACCAGAAAGTGAAGATTTAATTCATAAGCTTCTTACTAATAGTGAAAATAGATTGGGAAGGTATGGAGGCGCAGAAGAAATTAAGCAACATCCATTTTTCCGTGGGGTTGACTGGGATACGATTCGGAAAGTTGATGCGCCATTCATTCCTAAATTAAGATCGATCACCGATACAAGATTTTTCCCTACCGATGAATTAGAAAACGTGCCTGAATCACCAGCATTAGTCAAAGCCATGGAACAAAGAGATCAAGAGGGTCCTGGAAAGAAGAATCTTAAGGAAGATCTTCCATTTATTGGATATACTTACTCTAGATTCGATTATCTTACTCGAAAGAATGCCCTATAGGTAAAAATAGACACATTGATTGTTTGTGTTTTACTAAATTTTAAGTTTTACTAAAACACATTGATTGTGTTTTGCACAAAACATAGGTGGGGAAAGTAATGGGTAGAAAAGGTGTTTTTAATTTTTTTAAATGGTGATAATTTCGTAAATTGATGCACACCATTGGAGTCATGACTCCATGCAAGCCAATGCATGTGAAGTGGAGAAGTGTGGATTTGATAAGGACGTGTTCGTTACTACCAGTCACTCATTTCCTAAAAAAAAACATACCATGGAACCAGTCAATCCTGCATGTTTTATAATTGATAATTCATTACTGACAACAAACATTTTACTTATTAGTAAGCGCAAAATGTGGTCTTATTCTTAGAACCCCGATCAATATATTTGGAACAGTTAGGTGATAAGCCTCGGCAAGTTTAGAGTGTAGAACGATAGTGGCTGAAACCTTGTTTCTCATAGTTCATCGTCTAAATACATAATCTAACATTTTGAGACATAATTACAACCATTTGTAGTAATAACTATACAAAACAGTTTAAAAAAAGACCAGAATAGCAACTCGGTATAAATGACAAAACGGATACCGACTCCGTCTTCTACCGTTTATAGCGAAAAAAAGCTCGGCAGCCGATTCATCCGGTCACGTGTACGTCCGGGCTTTGCTGCCATCTTGCTAGACCCTCATCTTTATAAATTTAGTGGCCCTGCTGCAATTGCTCACTAGTTACCAATATGTATGGCGTAAGCACACTAATAACGGTGGCATTAGCGGCCTCAATTGTACGTGGTGAGAACCACAACCTTGACCACAACCATGACCATGACCACCAGCCGAATGAACCAATTGGTTCAGTTATTCCATCATCCCTCAGTTCTTTGCCATCATCTCAATTGACTCCTGTACCTCATGTGGATCATCATCATCATGGTGTACCAATTCTTCAGACAGATCTACTTCCTGAAGAAAGGCTATTTTGGGATAATTATAATTCTACCGTGACCTATTTTTCCGCACCTTCTAAACACAGAGGTAGCTTATATGCTCATATTTTGATGGGATTGACTACCGTAATATTTGTGTATCCAATTTCTATGGTAATGAAAAACTTGGGATTGATTTCTTGGTATTTGGGTACTCTCATTGTCCATTCATTACTTACATTGGGCTCATTATATTTCTATTCAATCTTTGTGAACTCAATTCCTCAATTATATCCTGGCAATGCCTATAATAAAATGTCATGGATTCTTTTATTCTCCACCATTTCTCAAGTTGTCACTGCTATACTGAAATACGCCTATAAAGCTAATTCAAGTGGTTATTGTACTCTTAATCTTGAAGAAAATAATGAAGATTATGATGGAACCCCAATTAATTCTCCCGAAAATACATTATTTGAATTTTCAAGACAAAATTCCAATAATTGTATGGATTTCTCTGATTCTGCTGAAGCAAAGACTTCAAATAGTGCCATGCAGCCATCAAGATCTAATTCACCATCAAAGTCTTCTTTAGCTGGTAAATTATTGGATTTACCAGTATTTAAAAAAATATCATCCTCGGTTTACTCTGTTATTAACGTGGCGTTTAATTTTCTTCATTGGGCCCACTTCTTTTTCTTTTTCATTTATGTTCCTACGGGGTTGGCAACATTTTTGGTGTTAGGAAAAGGTTCAACTGTTTTCAATTTATTAGCCCATTTTATCAAGGGTGGTGTCTTTTTTGCGTATGGTGTTTTGACTTTGGCAAGATACTGCGGTGCCTTTTCGGGTAAAGGGTGGGCTTGGAACCATCACTATATTACTTCATTCTCTAAAAATAGCTCCAGATGGAATAAAATCCAATCTAGAGGTTTGGTGACAATGGAACTTTTAGAAAGTTCCTTAATCTTGTTCTACGGTTGTACAAACATCTTTTTAGAGCATTTGGGCAATTCCAATGGTACTTGGACACCAAAGGATTTGCAACATGCTTCGATTGCCTTCATATTTATCGGATGTGGATTATGTGGAGTTATCACTGAAATAAAGTTGAACGATTGGAGATTTGAAAAATCCAAGGATGACTTTTTAGCATCAAAAGAATCCCCGGATCTCCAGAGTGATCAAATAGTTAAATCTGCTCCCGGATTTTCTCCTAATCCATTCCCTGTAATTACTATATTTTGGACTGGTATTCTTATGTCCAAACATCAGCAAGCTTCAATGACTTCGACTGAGGTACATATTCAATGGGGAAACTTGTTCATTCTTGCTTGTGGGTTCCGTTTACTCACATATTTGATGGCTCTTTTAGGGCCTGTCAATAAGAAATTGACTCGTCCTTCAAGACCATTCACGGAACTAGTTGTTAGTCTTGGATTATTGTGCGGTGGTCTTATTTTCATGGAATCTACGGATCCTGTCATTTTAATCTTCGAGTACTACGGGCTCACTGCGATGTTTACATTGAATGTATCCTTGGGATTCATATCGTTGTTTATGGGATGGGAAATGTCTCTCTTTGCATTTAAAGATTGGTTGCACTCCAAAAGAAAATTTAACTAAGATATTGTTGCAACACTATTGTTTTATATTCAAAGTGCAGGATATACTTAATACCCACCCCAAAGTTATTTGCTAGGATGTTTCTGGTGTAAAAACCTTCACCGATAATAACTGCTGGATTTAATTGCTAATTATGTTTCTGATTGATAGTTATCAAAAGATATAACTACCATCAATTAATTGCTAAACAAAAACTGAATTTTATTGCCAGCATTTTATAACACCCCTTCATGAGTTTTCAAAAATATGCTTGATTTCTTTACTCAAAGGTCTAAGGACCGAATCACTAATACTTAATGTCTATTTATTAATGCAAGCTAATTATGACTACTTGTACATTGTAAAAAAGAAGCAAAAGTTTAAATGAATTATAGACTCAGCAATTATGTTTTAGAGTTTTTGTGGTTTTGAATTCTGTCATCAATAACATTTCCTAATTGGTTAATGGACCGACTATCTAGTCCTGCAGGAGGTGTTCCCAGACAACAAGGGGCTATTGCTAGGATGTCGTACACTCGCCAAGCCGCACCTTACGACACCCATCGAACCTATCACCATAGAAACCAAGGGGTGGGGGGAAAAAGAGGGCTGAAGATAGGTTAAAATATATATGTCATCTCAAGACATCGGAGATTGAATTCTCCCATAACACGGTAGAGGGCTGTAGAACACCAACGACACAGTTTGACTGTTCACTCAGTGGGCTTTCTTAGGCCTTCTCTATGTGAAAATCTTACAAGCAGATCGCACCACTCCTTTCCCCCTTTTGGCTCACGTGTGTAGGTTAGGATTAATTAAAACCTAATTATAGCGTGGAAGGGATTAAATCATCAAATACACACACACACAATATATATATATATATATATATATACCTATGTATTTGTAGAACGTAGCGATTTTCTCTATCACTCTCGTTGAGACCACATCGACAATTCCAACAATACAGAAGCAGAAGGTTGAGGCTTCACTTGCATCTGTTTTTTTTTTTTTCATTCGTTTTCCCTTAAACTTGGCTAAATCCCACCAGTACCCCTCGCTGGTGCCCCACCAAAATCTGAAAAACTTTCCTTGTTCGTAAGAACATATTTAAAAGCCAAGACTGTGACTACAACTTAATTGATAGTTGTAAAATTTGGGTGTTGTGGAGGCCTGTCTTAAAATAGATCGCTGTTTATGTTTTGGGACAATAAAATTAATATTGTTCTCCCTAGAGATCTGCTGAACTCGTCCCAAACCATCGCACACATAAATAGTATGGAATCTCCCTCGTCTACTAATGTCGCATTATCCACTTCCCTGACCCTGGCGACTACTAGTGCCGATTCCAATAATAATTCTGAACCCACCACTACATCTTCATCCTCAACTTCAATGGATCTGCTCGCTTTACCGTCGATGAATGGAACTGGGCTGTCAGTAGACCCCTCGGCCACTTCGTCGGGCCTGAGCCAGGCATCTTCGCCATTTTCCAGTGCTTCTGACTCTTCTAGCTCATCCCTTCCTAGCTCCAGTGAATTTAGTTCAAGTACCAGTTTTCTGTCTAGCGATGTGGTGTCGTCGTCTAGCGAAATCCCGTCAAGTTCCAGTTCCTCAGTTTCGCTGTCTCAATCCAGCCTGAGCTCCAGTGAAGTCGCATCGTCTAGCAGTTTTAGTGCCAGCTCAAGTGAAAGCTCCAGTTCTAGTCAACCTTCTTCTAGCTCCTTCAGTTCCACCTCATCTACATTTAGCTCTAGTAGTTCTAGTTCTAGTTCCAGCTCCAGCTCCAGCTCCAGTTCTTTGTTGTCTAGTTCCTTCAGCTCCAGTACTTCCATAACCAGCACCTCCAGTTCTAGCTCCAGAGCTACCGCGTCGTCGTCTGCGAGAACACGTTCTTCGGTTGCCCACTCAACCACGCACTCGTCTTCATCTACACAAGCTTCCACCACTTCGCACTCATCACAATCAGCCGCAGCCACTTCATCTGCATCGAGGGTCTCCTCGTATACATCTTCATATACGTCTTTGATCACAACAGGTGATACCACCATTACTTCCGTCATCACTGTGCCAACTTATGCAACCATTTCTTCGGCTGGTGATCACGATAACTCCCTGAGAAACACAAAGTTGATTGGTGGTCTTGTTGGTTCCATTGGAGGAACCATTTTTATTGGTGTTTTGGTGGTTCTCTTTTTGGCGTTGAAAAAGAAAAAGGGCCTCAAGAACCAGTCGCCCGACTTTAATGATGGCTCCTTGAGTGATGACCGTCAAGAAACAACCGAGGCTCCAAGGTCTGGCTTTGCCAAATTCTTTGGCCCTAGAACCACTCAAGAACCCATTTTTGGTGGGCAACGGGGTTCGGTGGCCGGAATTAAGGATCTAGAGAGTCAATTGAACGTTGCCAACAACAGCAAATACTATGGTGCTGCTGCTGCTACTTCTAGAGGTGATGGGACCACCAATCAAGCCAGTGATGACGATTTCTTTTATAGAGGGGTGACAAACAATAATAACCTAGACTCAATCTTCCGGTCCACCCCTTCGGGTCAAACCAGTAAAGGTGGTGAAACCGCCACTACTGCATCGTCTCGCCGACATACCCAATTGAACACTTATGGCCATCCCATGGCTACACCCGACGATTTCAATTTCAATGAGGACAGTGAACAAGAACCACTCAACTATCACCACGATCCCGCTTACGCCGACCCCACCGAATCCGAAACTGAGTCTGAATTCAATCCTTCCGACTATGATGACGAGGGTATTTTGCCAGGTGCAGGGGGCCCTCATCAACGTCAAGGTCAAGGTCAAGGTCATTATGACCGGGTCCAGAACATTTTTATGACTGGCGATGCCGAAAACGGCAGTAACAATTCTCGAAGCAGATTTGCCGAGGTAATTTAGCATCTAGCATCACATTAGCATTTTAGTTCGTGATCTTAATTTAATATTTTTCTTCATTGCTTGTAGATAGCTACACCAGATTTAGGTACTACTGGCACAGCGAAAAAGAGTAACATCCATTACCCCACATTACATCCCACAATACAATCCCAAACCCACTCAAAGGTTAATATCCTTCTTTTACCCTCTCCCATCAGACGCTGTCTTATTCTTATCTACAATGGCCCCCAATTTTTCATTCAATGAGATGATCTCGTAATCGCACCAACTAAATTCGATAAGAGTACAAGAGTCTTCTTTGGACCCCACCATACACTACAACAAAAACCCCACCAATGAACCGGTGGCTCCTACTACTACTACTACTGCATGTGGCGGGTAATCCACTCCTGACCCCAGACCCGATGATCGTCACAAGTACAATTACCGTGTGCCCTCTTTCAACCTCATCCAACGTATTTTCTCAAGCCACAGTTCAATCCCATGTCATACTGGTCAATGTTTCTGCCATCACCACATCATCAGATGTAACCACTACTCCTACCACTACCGCTGAAACCAGTGTAGTGGAGCCATACAACTCGGTCAGTGTCAATGACCTCGATATTGATATTGATATTGATCTCCATATTCCCAATACCAATAATTCCAATCTCACATCCACAAACCAAACTAATGTGACTCTAGATAATTGTCACTTCATGTCATTCGAAGAATGGAAGAAGCACAAACAGGATGACAAGGACAATAACTATAGTGTCATCAAAAATGAATCGATCGCTATCTCCAGTGATCTTGCCATCCGAAACAATAATATCTCCATTGAGCATACCAAGTCTGAAGATCAGGGCAAAGTGTACAAGGATAAATTCAATTATGCCTCGGCAGATTGTGCTGCCACGGTCGTCAAGACCAATTCTTTGGCCAATGGGGCTCTGGCTATTCTCAAAGAAAACAAGGATTCATACCTTTTAAACCAATGTTCTTTACAAAACAAATTTGTGATTATAGAATTGTGTCAGGATATATTGGTCGATAGTGTTGTTATGGGAAATTTCGAATTCTTCAGTTCAACTTTCAAAGACGTTCGAATTTCGGTTAGTGATCGATTTCCTGCTACCAACTGGCAAGTACTAGGCGATTTTGAAGCCGAAAATATCAGAGACGTTCAAAGTTTCAAAATTGAAAATCCCTTGATTTGGGCCAGATATTTAAAATTGGAAATCTTATCTCATTACGGTAATGAATTCTATTGCCCTATTTCATTGGTGAGAGTACATGGTAAAACCATGATGGATGAATTCAAAGAAGGTGAACCCGTTGAATCTGTGGTTCCAGTAGATATCTTGGATTCCGAGATCACTTCTCAATTGGTGATCAATTTCGATAATATCAACGAATCCGAAGAATGTAAAGTGATCTTACCGCATTTACGATTGAAAGAGTTTTTACAAGACATAAATTCCACTGATACGGAATACTGTGAGGTTCCTAGTGAACCAACACAAACTACCGAAATCAAAACCACCCAAGAATCGATTTATAAAAATATCATGAAACGGTTATCATTACTCGAATCAAATGCCAGCTTATCATTATTGTATATCGAAGAACAAAGCAAGTTGTTGTCTACAGCATTTACCAACCTAGAACACAGACAATCAAGCAATTATGAGGCCTTGGTCGATGCTTTCAATCACACTATTGTCAATCAGCTAATAAATTTCAAAAACATATATGAAAACATGCATAATGAATACGCAAAGTTATTCAAACTCCAAGAATTTAACGTTAAAAGTGACTTAGATGAGTCCAAAAAGAAGGTAGGTGCTTTGGGAAATGATATTACTTTCCATAAAAGATTATCTATCTTCAACTGCATTTTGATCATTTGTTTGTTGGTATACGTTGTAATTTCCAGAGATGTTTATATTGACGACATTGATTTCAATAAGACTAAGAAGAAACAAAGACAGTTTCCAACTGGTTTGGTGAATAAGAGTCAACGTTCGGCCGAACGGTTCAAAAGTCACAGACGATTAAAATGACAGTAATAAATCTACGATATTGTCACCACAAAGATAACCTAATTAATAAGCATCATATTATTTGGTAAATTGTCCAAATGCTAACCCCTATCTTTATACATAATTTAATGACAAAGTCATGACTATATACAGTAATCAAATAATAAACCCATAGTACTAACCAACGTGATTAAGTTCAGAAATTAGATTTTGATATCATTGGTGGTTCCTTAATCATCATAATCGTAAGATTTTCTTTGAGATTTGTACCCTCTATCATCATCTCTACCACGAGATCTGTAGCTTCCTCTGTCATCTCTGTTGTAAGATCTATTGTCTCTTCCGTAAGATTTATAGCTACTTCTATCATTTCTTCCATAGGAATTGTTATTTCCGTAAGATCTGTTTCTATCAGAATTGCCATATCTGCCTCTGTCGGAGAAAGTGCCCCTCTTTGCACCTCTGTTATTGTTGATGTAACCAAATCCACCTGGGACCTCGAAATAAGGTTCAGCAGTCCTGTAATCAATATTCAAAATTTGACTGACAAAATTCTTGGTAACATGGATTTTAAGGTCTTGATCATTCATCAAAAGACGGTAGAAGTTCACAATTTCTGCAACCATGGTCTCGAAATCCATTCTGAATACAGAGGCGATTTGTTTTTCAAAACCCAAATATGACTTGATAAACACTTCGACTGCTTCCTCATCGACACTCAATTTGGAGAACACATTATCGATTTTTTCAATGTCGGAAGATTTGAATTCTTCAGCAAATACAACACCTCTTTGTTTTTCCAAGATCTTCTTGAATTTATATTGGGTCTTTGAAAGGAAAAGAACCGCTTTACCTTTGGCACCGGCTCTAGCAGTTCTACCAACCTTATGAATATAATCAGCAACAGAAGCACTTGGTGCAAGTTGGAACACATGACTCACATCGTTGAAGTCCAAACCTCTAGCAGCAACATCAGTACACACCAAGATTCCATGATCAGTCTTTCTAAATTGTCTAACGGAATTATCTCTAGCAGACTGAGACATTTTACCGTTCAACTTAACAACCTTTGAGCCGAATTTTCTATGAACAATTGGATCGTAGACTTCATTATGTCTGGCACTTCTGAGGGTATTAAAGAACCATTCGGTGGCAGTAATGGTGGGTAAAAATACAATGGCTTTGAAAGTGGAGTCGTTCATGTTGTTAAGAATCATAGATAAAGCCGACTCGTAAGTATCAGTGGTATTTTCGGTTCCGATCAAAGTTTGATGGATATTTTCATGGGCTTCACCTTCATTTTCATCAACACAATTGATGTAGTTGTATTTGGGATGGATTTGATCACGAGCAAAATCATCCACACTTTTATCTATAGTAGCACTGAATAAAATTGATTTGAATGGAGGTAATTCGGGGTGGTACTTTTCACGAGTAGCCTTCAAAAGACGGTCGATGTTGTCTAAAGATTCCTTGAAACCCACGTCCAAAATTCTATCAGCCTCATCATAAACACGATAGTTGATTGCAGAAAAAGCTTCTGCATAATTTCTATTGGATAACTTATCTTCTAATCTACCAGGAGTGGCAATGATGATCGAAGGAGGGAATTTGAGATCAATTTCGGTTTTCTTACCACCAATCATCAATTTAACAGACACTTTTTTCTTCAAATCGACAGGAAGTCCTTCAATGACTTTTTTATATTCCGATTCAATTTGCATGGCCAAATCTCTGGTAGGAGCAATCACCAAGGTAGCGATCTTTCCCTTGCCACTTTTCCTCAACTTGAATTTTTCATCAATGATATTTTGAATAGTTGGTACAACAAAGGCCAAGGTTTTACCGGTACCAGTCTTTGCTCTAACCACCAAGCCATGTTCATTTTCCAAGATTGGCATCAACGACTTTGATTGCACAGGGGTCAAAGTTCTGAACCTGGCCTTGTTTAAAGCACTAATTAATTCTTTAGAGAACTTTTCGGTGGACTGTAAATCTGATAATGTCATAGTTTCTTGTTGGGGTTGTTCAGGGACATTTTCTTTGATTGCGGAATTGAAAGAGGCGCTACTGGTAGTGAAGCTGCGTGTTACCGGGAGTGCCGTTCGGCGAGCCACCAAAGCCGGTCCTCTGGACCGTATCAATGACTTGATGATAAACATATGGTGATGATATGGGAGATGAGCTATGAAAAATTGTGCAAATATTAATACAATTGTCTAAGTGCAGGAATGAGAGTTGGGTCCAACAAATGAACCACCAAGACAGCGTAGTCACCAAAAAGGACATGAGCAGTAGCAATGAGAGAGAAAAAAAAAAAAAAAAAAAGAAAGAAAGAAAGAAAGAAACGTCCTAAGAGAAGGAACCATGGTGTTAGTCGATCTGATGTTGAAATAGCATTAAAAGAGAGGCTATTTAATTGACTACTGGGAAGTTGGGCTTCAAGAAATGAAATTATTCGACAATTTTCAACTTTTTTGAACTTTTGTAAAAAATTATCCAAAAAAAATTCTGGTAACGAAATATTGTTAGAAACAATGATGAAAAAAAAAGCTACTAGCCTCGCTATATATTCTCTGGAAATAATAGGCTGGTTTGGTTCGCCAAGGGCTGGTCTCTTTGAGTGGCCAGTGTTGACTGGGAGTTGCCCGTTGTTGCACCTACCAAATTGGGGTAACCATCAAAATCAATTCATATGCACTACTAGAATTAACATTTCATTAGTTACACCATGTCGAACGGAGCCGGACCTTCGGGAGGATTTTTTGCCAAGATCAAAGACAACTACAGCGGACGGTTCTCCAACCTCTCGATTGCAAACAACACTGATCACGACGGATCTACTGAAGACGACACTCTTATCCATAATGCATTTGTGAAGTACTTCAATTCTAGGAACGAACCATATCCGGAATGGTTGGGGGTCAAGCAGCAGACCCAACAGCAACAGCAACAGCAACAGCAAAGTGCCTATGCTAGAAATGCCCAGCAGTACCAGAACACCAACTCCAAGTTCCAGCCAATCAGACACAACAATTCGTACAACAATAGTTATACTCAACGACAAGTCCAGCAACAAGAAGCCCAAGTGGCGCAGGAACAGACACAGCAGGCCCAACAGGCACAGCAGCAGCAGACCAGACCAGTTTATCAATCCAGATCTACCAGCAGATTGCTGGACATGCACCAGCGGTCCAAACAGCAAGCTGTTCCTGGACAAGGTTACAACTCTCAGCCATACCAACCCAGTAGAAGCAATAGCACTTCAGTTTCAGGCTCCCGTCTCAGAGAAAGAATGTACAACTCTCCAAGCATGAACAATATCCATCAACAGCTGCAACAGTCACAACAACAGCCACAGCAACAACAAGAAGGTCAACCTGGTGCAAGAGCAACATGGGGAAGAAGGTAGATCCAAAAACTACATGTTATGATGGTATGATTGTGCGGGAAATTGACAAGCACTATGAAATTTTTATAAGCTATGTAAATCAGGTTTTGAGTTGGTGCTCTATCAAATATTTCTCCCAATAGTCTCTTCCCCGGATAAACCAATCGGGCAACTTATTATCAGCAGGTAATTTCAATTTAATGACACTGACATTTTCAAAGTTCACTGGGTACTTATTCAAGTTCTTATAATACTTGAAATCATATTTCTTCTTGATGGTCTCCATCTCTGAAGGCGAGAACACCTTTTCCTTGTTTTTTTCTTTGACCAACTTGAAAACCGGCGACGTACTTTCCATAGACAATCTTCTTCCTTGAATGGGAGAATTCTGACTCCTGAACTTGGAACTATTCATTCGTATAAATTTAGAGTCTATCGATGATCTTCTTCTATCAATAATTCTTCCTGTAGTTAAAAAATCACTATTTTGTCGACTTGTTCGTCCCACTTGAGGCGAGGTCCCAGGGGTAATGGATTCTTCCAGTCCCCGAGATTTTTCATGCTTTCTTTGTTCCACTAATTTTAATAAATTTGCAGGAATTTGGGGTGATGCCGATAAAGCATCGTCATCCATGTCTTCATCGTCCATACTTTGCTCGTCGAAATCGTCCCATTCCTCACCCACCGACTCTTTTCGTTTGTTGATATTTATATCTGGACTTTTCGAAGAATACTCGGGCTCAATATAGGACGATTGCCAACGGGGAGAAGTTTCCAGCTTTTCCTTTTCCTTTTCCTTTTCCTTTTCGCGGTCCTTTTGTTGTTGTTGTTGTTGTTGTTGTTGTTGTTGTTGTTGTTGTTGTTGCTGCTGCTGCTTTATCTGGTCCAATTCATAGGGAATCAACTCCACTTGGATCAATTCTAAAAAGTTCTCCGCATAGTAGTTACTCTTGGTGGAATTCCCGGTATATGTCTTATACTCGTTAAGAATAGAATTGAAGTTCCATTTCTGGATCTTCCGTAATATTCCTATCAATGTAGAAGTGGAATCCACCAACAAAATATTATGCTTTGATTTGTTCAATAATAATTCAAATGTTTTCAGAATCACATTCTTCTCGATCAACATCCATTGATCAGTCTTGGTTTTCTTGATATTAAGATTCATCACATCTAAAGAGTCTTTGTCGTCGTAGTCCAATCCTCTATCTACCGAACTTTTGCTTGAACTTTCTTCTTCATCACCTTCTTCGTCTTTGGAAGGTCTTTGTCCAATATGATGATGATTGGAAATCTTAAGGGAGCCAAGATTGAAGAGCTCAATTCGATTGGACTCCACAAAGTTATGGAGTGGCCGGGGAGGTTTCTCAGCATCCAATACAATCAATGTCTTGAGCTCAAGAGTTTCAAGAAATGGAAGGTTATCAGTATCTAGCTTGGAACAGCGGTATATTCCGGGCTCCACCAACCCAAAATTGTCAGGCAGAACGAGCATAAGGGAGGCTGTGACTGTTACTATTACCGGAGGACTGCGGGAGCTGCTGGGGATGGGTTATTCACCTACTGACGGTGGAATAGAGACTTGGTGAAACTAATTAGGGTGATCGTGGGGGACTGCGATGGTTACGTAATGAGCACTCCATTTTGTATGGCCATACCAATAGTAGGACACCACCATCTACTAAGGACAAACTAGAACTAATGAAGGGCTTCTGCGGAATACATTTTTTTTAGATTGAATAATTAGAATGTCCATTGAGTATTGGTATTAATTGAATAAATTAATTCTTCAAAAATCATGCCTATTGAGAAGAGGATAAACTCCCATGTAGAAAATTCAATCACTTCGACTAAATTATATTTAGTTGGTACGATTAGATGTACTACGTCATATCAATAACTTACGTCTATTTCAACTTAGATACTATCTAATCGATGAGATAATAAATATCATAAATCAATGCTTTGGTATGATGGGGTCCAATGACTGGGGTCTACAACGGTGGATTTTATCCTCTAATCACCAAATCGTCAGGAATCCCCTCGTACTCTCCGTACCCCAAAGAAAGATTGATATTTTGCAAACATTGAGTGGCTGCACCCTTCAATAAATTATCAATGGTAGCAACCACCACCACTCTATCTTCCTTTGAATTGACAGCAAACCCTCCAATCACAACCCCGTGCTTGCCACTGATATCCTTAACAAAAGGGGCTTCTCCGCTGACTGTTATCAACTGTTCACCTTGGTATCTGTCTTGGTAGATGTTTCTAATTTCTCTTGAAGTCAAAGAGCCCTTCTTGATAGGAATAGAAATGGTATGAGAGATCCCTTGGAACCATTGGGCCACATGAGGCATGAATGCAACATCCAATCCCAATTGGCTACTGACTTCCTTTTCATGGATATGATCTGTCAAAGAGTAAGGAATCAAATTGTTGGCCAAAAATTCAACGTTATTTTTATTGGATGGCTTGGTACCAGCACCAGAGTATCCAGAAACACCAAAAATATGAGGGGTGCCATCGATATAATCTACCAATGGAGCAATGGCACATTGAGCTGCAGTGGCATAACATCCAGGATTAGAAATCTTCTTAGCTTCAGCAATCTTGGCTCTATCATTCAATTCTGGCAAACCATAGGTCCATTCTCCAGTAGTATCAAATCTATAATCAGCAGATAAATCGATAATCTTTGACTTGGAATTGGCGACCGATTCAATTGCATCGACAAATGGTCTACAAACACCATTAGGCAAAGCCATGACCCAAACATCCACTTCGCCACTTTCCTCTAATTTCTTGATGTCTTCAACTTGTAAATTAGAGTAAACAATATTACCCTTGTTGTAACCATGTAATTTTTGACCTTCAAGTTCACGAGACGAGACGTGAGAGATTTCCAAAAATTCATGGTTGTCAATCAAACTGATCAAGTTTTGCCCAGTGTAACCTCTAGCACCGATCAAAGCGACTCTGGCTCTTTTGGTGCTTGAACCTTGTTTCAAAGGAGGGTTTGGGTTGGTATAGTTAACAGGACTGGAGTGGAATGATCTGATACCAATCCCAGTATGAAATCCTCTCTTTTGAGTTGGGGAACTGAAAACACCCGATTCCTTAGATGAAGAAAGAGAAGAACCAATATGAGACGAATCGAATTCTTTAATCAAATTTGAGACTTCATCAGTCTTCAATCCGTACCAGAACAAGATTTCTCCATTTTTGGCGAAAGAACCATCAGATTTGGAAAAGTACCATGCCAAGTTGGAGTCATTTTCATTCACCACCCAACATAAAGAATCAAAATCCTTTCTAATAGAATTGAAAATGTTATCGGTGACGTTGTTCAACCATCCAGTCTTGGAAGATAAGAACTTGTCCAATTTAGGAACCTTGCTTTCACCGTATTGCACGATGGCCAAGACTTCCAATGGCTCGTCACCATAACTCTTGAAAGAAGCAGTTTCCAAAGTCTTCAAGTAGGAAGCCACCGATAATTTACCGGACTTGATTTCTGGATCCCTTAACAAAGCATTTCTTAACAAGTCTGGGTTGCCGAACTCCTTGAGACTGTTTCTGTTGATCAACTTGTACCCTCTTCTAATCAAGGTACCAGCACCAGAATCAGTAAACAATTCCTTTTGAAGATCATTGACATCAATGATAGCAACGGAAGAAGATCTGGGTAAATGTTGTAACAAATCATGGATTTCCTTGATCTTCAACTTGGTACCGTACTTGACCCAGCTTTCTTTCAACAAGTCTTCGTACTCTTCATCCAAATTGATGACACTGACTTTTTCACCAGTGTTACCATTGATAATACCTCCCTTTTCATTAAGA
Organism: Suhomyces bribrorum; assembly: GCA_030561385.1. NCBI lineage: Eukaryota > Fungi > Ascomycota > Pichiomycetes > Serinales > Debaryomycetaceae > Suhomyces > Suhomyces bribrorum. The sequence goes on along the minus strand of JAKTXG010000024.1, from coordinate 71,912 downwards.
TAGACGATCTTCAAAGGTTCAAATTCTCTGGCCAACTCTCCAGCAGCAACGTCAGCATTCACATTCAACAATTGGCCCGAAGGAGTCTCTGCCAATGAAGTCAAGATCGGTAAGTAACCGGCTTCAATTGCAGCTTCCACCGACGATTTATTGACGGAGTTGACTTTACCAACCAACTGGTACTTTTCCTTGTCTAAGTAATCAGCACCAAAAACCCCGGTGGTGATGGGTCTAGCATGTACCCCCATTTTTTCTAAAGCAGTGACGAGTCTCAAGTTCTGTTCCAAGAAACATTGTCTGACCACTTCCATGGTTTTGGGGTTGGTGATTCTAATACCATCGATGTACTCAGGCTCAACGCCTTCATTTTCCAAAAGCTCGTTGATCTGCGGCCCAGTACCATGAAGAACAATTGGATAAAGTCCAACATGATACAAAAAAGCCAAGCACGATGCCAATTCGGGTAACTGTTGAGTAATGATGGCCCCTCCGACCTTGATCACAGCAAATTGTTGTTGGGACACCGAGGTAAAGTACTTCAAGTATTGCTCCACTTCTCTTTTCGAACCAATATTGTTCAAAAGCTGAACCACCGTGGATCGGGTGGAATAGGGTCTTTGAGAGGACACCAAGGTGAATGGATGGGTGGCTCCAGCAGATGCCTTGATGGTAGTGCGAGCAACGTTCTTGGACAAACCACCTAGCCTGCGGCCAGCATTGGTTCTAACGATCTGTCTCAACATAATGGTCAAAGAACAAGAAAAAGAAAAAGAAAAAGAAAGTGATAAGTTTTTATGGAGAAAATTTTACTGGGTTATAGATTGGTTGACTCACACTGCGTCCAATTAAAGTAATTGTTGGCTAAGCGCGGTCCAAGATCAGTAGTGTGCGGATCGGGTGTCCTTTTTGGGTGGAGGTGAGTCAGATACCCACCTAGATCTGATGGTGGTGGTGGTGGTGGTGGTGGTGGTGAAGCTGGCTCACTATAGCTTAGCCCCGATTGGTCCCCTGCTGGATCGGGGGCCGAGCTTTTTACTCTCTAAACTTTACCGCTTTTTTTGGGCCTTCTGTAAAGCATTTTCACTTATGGAGTGCCTTTTTTTTTATTTTTATTTTGTTTTTTTTTTTCACTATATTTTCTCATGCATGAGGCGTAGATAACATGAGGGAATAACTGCGATTCCACCATCAAATGTGCAAATTCCCTCACCTACAATTCACTCTTCGAGACTTCCATTGGATGCTTGTATGGATAATGATCCCTCAAGCACTGCATTATTGTAACTTACATATATTATTATCATGACGTAGAAGAAAAAGGCACGCACCAGTAGTTTCCACTGAGGTAAGATTTTACCCACTAAGAATAGTGCGATTTGATGTAATGAAATTATTCAAAAGGTCTGGTGGACTATGGTGTGTTTCTCTTTGCGTTTATGCTGTGGCCACCATTGCACTAGTCAATGTGGGCCCAACTGGCTCTCCAAGATCCATATAAATCCAATTCAACAACGGATGGTACACTCTGTAGATATACATAATGTCCCGTAGAGACAATTCAACTAATTTGGATATCTCCTCTTCACAGAACCAAAAATTCCCTGAAAGGATCTTGAAGTACTCCTCAGTATTGAAAACCGACCATAGATCGAGTAACTTCCTGCTTAGGAGCTTTGAGATGTCTGGCTTCGCATGATAGTAATAGCTCTCAAACTCAGACACATACGACTCAATTTCTTGAGCAACCGAGGATTTATTGATAATATTCAACGCTTTCGATAAACAGTTGAGCTTAGTGGTATCCGAATCAGCCAACATCATCTCTTTTATTTCCCGAAGATCCAAATTCGACACACAACCTTGTTTAGCCGAATAAAAATTAACAATTAGCATGAGCATCTCATTGCCTGCTTTAATTCTTGCAAGTTGATTATTCCATTTCTTTAGAATAGGAACAAACATTTCTCCGAGCTCATGAGTTACAAAATCTTTATCTTGTCCTTTTATAATAAGGTCAATAAAAAGCAGTTTGTAATAGAGAAAAGCATTATCTCTGTGTTCCTCAATAAATAGCCTGGGAGACTCAAAGCTCGCCTGTAACATCGGAGAATACCTGCTTAAGCTCAATCCATTATAGTTGTTGAATAATTTTAACCATTGGTAAAATTTTGGAAATAAAAGGCTCGGAGAATTGGTGAATACCTTTTCATTCAATTGAAAGAACTTTTTAGTATTTATCAAAAGGTAGATATTTTCAAACCTCCTGAAATGTTGAAAATCTTCAAACTTACACTTCTCAAACCATTTCCTATAAACCAAACACTCTAATTTTCGAACTTCATCAACAATCTGTAAGAATATTGGGGTATTTAATGACTCACAGTTCGATAATATTTCACAACAGTCTTGGGGAATCCCATGAAGATTTAATTTATTTTGATTTGAAATAAACAGAACCAATTGTGAAAAGTACTTTTTGAGAAAAACCAAATGATTCCCACTACTTTTCATCAAACATTCTTCGAAACTGATATAATTGTGAACGGAAATATGACTTGGTAGAAAGTTTATCATGAATCTAGATATATCAATCAGCAACTGTTTCAAAAGATAAATGAAGGATCCAAAAGTACTTGGACTGTAATGTTGCCACAAATTAAACTTTGAATATAAGGGTGCTTCTCCCAACACCTTTAAAACCTCATCTATATGCAAAGATGGATCTGATTTTGGGAGATACAAGTTATGATTTCTTCCAGCTTTCAATTTTGGTAACACACCAGTATTGAGATTAGAAAAGTGTTGAAACCAATATTTTCTCCATTTGGATGCCAGAAATGAATAGAGATCAGGGATTATATAGAGTAATCCATCATACATCATCGTTTGATTATTGTTGAATATTCTCGGTTTCTTTTGGTATATTTTACTATCAATTTTCAACACTTGCAATTGATTTTGAATTGAAGATAAAAATCGTTGCGAATCCATATCAATTTCTTCAATTGGATCATACAGTTCAAGTAAGGCCTTTTCCTTATAAAGTAAATTCTTTTGATTCTGTAAAAGGGGATCATCGATAAAAATCTCCGACTGTTTGCCAACAATTTCAATTGCATGATCCAAAATTAAATTAATGTTGTTGAAATGATTCCTTTTGAATATCGTGAATAAAAAATGGTAATTTTTCCAAGATTCAATGAATCTGGACTTATCTCCGTCTTCAACCATTTGGCTAAAATCATACATCATTTCTTGGGAGAATTTGTATAGTAATAGCCATATGAAATTATGGTAGAATTGGACCGATGGGTCATTGTCCACATTTGAGTTGAACCCAGGATGGCCATAAGATTCTGTTAAGCACGATTCCAAATCGTTAATGAGTAAAAAAGATAATAGAAATTGTTTACTAGATTTTTCATCCAAACCCGGAATATCCATTAGTTTCAAATAATTCATGAAATGGTTTTGTTTACCATTAATCAAAGCGATTGCTTGCTTGAAAGAAACGTTTGTGATTTTATCAAAGAAAGTAGTCTTTGCGAAATATTTACGGAGGCTGTTGATTCCAAAAAGTTTCTTTGGAGGGTCAATGGGAGCAAAAGTTGGGATTTGGTGGCGATCGTCGTCCCTAATGAATTTTCGGGCATTATTTTTGATTCTTTCTAGATATTCCATTTTGCGTCTTGCAGCCGATTCGAAATTATCATTCATGGTTTGAATGCGGTGTTGAAGCAAAGCATTTCGTTCTTGTTTAAGTCTTGCAATTCTCAGGTCGATCAGTTTGGACCTCTGGATCAACTTCTGTCGTCTTGAGTCGACCATATGGTTCTTTGGGCTCGGGGCTCTTTCCCTTTTACGAGTTACAGGAGTCAAATTTCGTAAGATGTATGGGGGTAATTGAAACCGGGGATTAGGTGGTGGGTCGGTGTTGGAGGGATCGGCCAAGTCGTCATTGCCTGACCAGCCAGCAAACATTTTCCGTGAGCCGTTGGAGTCGCTCATCTCTGGCTAGCCACAGAAGTGAGAGAGTCAAAGGCACCAGTAGATTGGTGGGGAGGAAAAGACGTTTCTTTGATGGGCTCCAAGAGTGGCTGGGTTCGGATTGAGAAAAGGGTGGAATTAAACTATATCGCAATTGGAACCAATGAATGAGAAGAAGTGTTTGACACAAGAGATTAGTTGGTTGGCCAGCTTAAGGGGCTACCCCAAAATAGGGAATGGATTCAGTAGTTGGGTCGCCTGGATTTTGCAACTCCAAGCACGTGATAGCACTAGGGGTGAACCCCTGAAGTGTTGCTATGTTGCGAAGTATGGGGCCACCAAAAGGTGGCTGGCACGGATGGGTTGCGACTACTTAGGGAGGAAGGTTGCTGGAATGGGGATCGAATTTTCGGGGGAAAAGTTGTGGGGTTGGCCGAGGGAAAGTGGTACAACAAAAAAATGGGCTACTACAAGCGACCTCTCGAAGCAGTCGCAGCAGGGGGGAAAAATACCAGAAATGGCAAGATGAGGGTATAGATGTAGATGAAGTAAACAGATGGTGCAAAGGTCAACAGGTGTGGGGAACTTCAGGCCAATATGAAATGATGTATGATATAGCACAGTTTGGCTGCGACTGTTGCTGGTCGCGATAAGATAATAAGGTGCGAGATCTTAAGAGTGTGGCAGAGGGAAACGGAACAATTAGAACAATGTAGCGGAACCAGACGGATGTTATGTTAATTAGTTGAGGCTATGTAGTTATAGGACGGGAGCTAGGGGAGTTTTTACTTTTGATATTCAACGGAAAACCCACCATTAATCAGAACTGAACTGGTTGATGAGTAGGTGATGTCTATTAATCTATTAATCTATTAAATGCTTATTATACACGGTCGTGTTTCTTCTTTGACCAAAATTTTAAACTGGAACTTGATTCCTCTTCCTGGACAGGGCTTCCAGTGGAAGAATGATATGTAGATGATTTTGATTGCAGGAAAGTGGGAGAGCTTAGGTTGCTGTGAGTATGATTATGATAGAGCTTGAGGTGCCCCAAGAGGTTAGAAATCGAGGAAGAAGATGAAGAATTACTTGAAGGGTTTTCGTGGATGAAGTTTTGAGCAGTGTTTGGTTTGAGCAACTTCTTTTTTCTAGATGTTTTAACATGGGTATGTGATGTTGTAGGGGATAATATTGGTGATGAAAGGGTGGAAATTGCTTTTGGACCAAACCCGTTGGATAAAGACGAAGGTGATCCTTCCAGTTTGTTTGGAGTACGAGTTCTTGTTGGGGTGGAAGCAGGAACAGGGGTGTCTGCCTGCACGGATGGGGCAGATATGCTTATGGGGGGAGATGTCACTGGAGTTGGGCGTGAGGACTCAAGTCTATGTTGCTGAACAAATGCTGGATATGCGTTTTCTTTGATCAATTGAAGCACTTCGTTCTTGGCCTTCAATAAGATACTAGGATCATGAATGCAATCGAGTTTCGACTCCTGAAGAATCTCTTCATATAATTGCTGTGATAAATTAATCTGATCCGGAGCATCGTAGGCAATGTGGTTTGCTATTATCAGATCCCATTGAGACTCAAGAATATCCTTGTCGAAGTCATTAGCTTCAATCTCATCGTCCTGGGCATCCAGATCGTCATTTACATTTTTTTGAATCATATCATCCCAAGCCTTGTGTGATAGATTGTTTAAATGGTCTGGGGTCCCGAGATCGTCGATAGTGGACATAAATACGTCATCGATAGAGTCAGGGTGCGATATGTTTAAATTGTTGATTCCGTTGGTGATGCTTTTGCTGTAGAAAAGGTTCAAGTCCTCGGCAGACGTTGTCTTTTTCATGTGTTCTGAGTTCAAGTATTTTGTGATTGAGGGTGTAGGGGTGTTATTTAACCTATCTCTCTTTGCCTTTGTAGCTAGATTGGAGTTGACAAAAGGAAATATTCGATCGTAGTAATATTCGTATTTATATATTTCAATAAGAAACTTGAGATTCTCTTGACAATGGAGTTTGCTCACAAGCTTCTCGAACCGGTCCACACAGTCGGATTTCTCAGGGTCTATAGGATGATTGATGGAACGGAGAAAACACTGGTTGATGATATCGTCAAGGATGGGTACTCCAGTAGAGGCTTGAGAGGGAGACGAGATGGACTTTTGCGAGGAACCTTGAGAGTCCTCCACATGTGTTTGTAAAGAGCCGATGGGCCCGTAGCGGCTATTTAATGACGATGGTTTTCTAGGTATTGGATATTGAACTTGATTATGGTTGACGAGGTTGGGGCCAGCAGTCACGCTGGTGGGGCTGGTGGCACGCGACGAGAGGGCGCTTTTGACGAGCTCATCCGGGTCGCCCCAGGGACTATTCCTCTTATAAACAGAGGCAGCTCCACTAGCGTTGGACATAGTGAAAAAACTGTAACCATGAATAGTATAGATCTTTTGGGGACCTATATAAGACTAAAACAGAAACAAAAAAGAAGCCGGAAAAAATTGTTCGAGAAGTCAAAAAGAAACGAGCAGGTACATAAAGTAGTAACGGGGAACATTAGAGAACAAGTGGAAAAATAAAAGCGAATACTGTTTAGGGGGGGGGGAAGAAGCGGGTGGGTGGATGTGTGTGGGGTTAATCGTTTCAATGTAATCAACACATTTTATGCAAGCTATACATGATGGGTGATACCAAGCAAAATCGCAGCAGCGGTTGGTTTTCATGCTACTCCGGTAACGGAAAAATGGGTGACAGTTGAACACTCTCATTTTTGACGTGTACAGGTAGAAGTGAGTGACTTACGCAGGGAGTGTATGCAGTGCTTATCTTGGGAGGTGATGAGGTACCTGAATAGAGATGGCTCCGAGGCGACCAAAATTTTTTTTTTTTTTGATGATTGGCGACAGTACCAACCAGGGCTGCAATTTTCCCCAGACGGAGATTGAGTATTTAGATGATTTAACTTATAGATGCTATGGTTAATTTTGCCAGTACCACCACAATGGCTTTTGGGCAGATGACCAGATGACCAGATGACCAGCCAGATGACCTCTGGCCCACAGTGGTTAGCACCGTTAAATGTGTGACCTCTGCGAATTTTCCGTTACAGAAGAGGTAAGCCAGCGCAAAACTTTTTCGATACTCTGTGGTGCATTTTTTTTCTTTTTTCTTTTTTGCTTTTTTGAGACAAAGGGTCCAGGCCGTTATTTAGGACAAGCCGCTTAATTGGGCCATCACAATCATTAGTTAATTTATGTAGCCACCCTCCACCACAGGCAATGATGATGAGACCACCACTACCAGCTAGTTGGAAGTTTTTCGGGGTATTTTCGATGGTTGTGGTAGGACTGGGTATAGGGAGCTCGAGAAAATAGAACAATGGTTCTCAGAAAATATATCCACTCCCGTAATTGAATGTTGCTGAGACTAATCAACAATTGTTTAATCTGTTTTTTGATTGGTCTTTGTGGTTATGGATCAACGGCTAGCATGGATATAGTTAGACTTCCAATCGGAATTCCAATCGGAATTCCACAACGGCTGTACATCTCATTCAGCATTCGTATTGCCTCTCAACAAGCCATGTGCACCAAGGCTTAAATTGGAGTTTATTTGACGGTTTAAGGGCTGAAACCTACATCAGGTGAGAAATTTTTTTGTGAGATGAGATGCATCAAGAACACTATTCCTTCTTACCATTAGACGGAGGCGTTGGTGTTGTTGCCGTTGCTCACCCCAGAAGCTGGGCATAGTTATTCCAGTATATACGAGCAGGCGACCCTAAAAGTAGTGAATTAAGTGGTATGGGGTAAAAAGCATGAATTCTGGGGTAACACACGTTAGAAAAAATATTTCCATTTGGTGGTGTGACACAATAACCTGGACGTCCAATCAGTGAATCTGTTCCACCAAATATGATCCATTTACTATCTTTGGCCCAGAAAACGGCCCCACGTGACCTTCCTTGGCCCCATACCCATAAGGGTGCCCACTTCTTGGTACTAAAAAATCACCTTCTTTTGGTACAACGGTCGACGCAGCTCGGGATTGAACCGTTGGTGGTTTCTTTGATTATCGCCGACCGACGGGCCAACTCGCTCACGTGAAACCGTAAGGCATTGTGGTGGTGGTTGGACATGTCTATTTTAAGAGCCACCACAATGATAAATCAAAACCTCCGAATACGGGCCGGTTTTTGCAAATTATAGTTCATGATCTACAAATATTCTCTGCTCTTACCTGCACAACCATAACACGATCTTTGGGAGTAGTTACAATGAAGTAGATCTCACCTCATCATCATATCCCCTCACGTGCACATCCTCTCAGCCTATCTTACCTACGATCCTACGATCAGTCCGCCGCCCCTCACTGACCTGATACGGCCCAAACCCCACCACTAAAAATTTAATCACCCACTTTCTTAAGTTCTTTCTTATATAAGTAAAAACCTTTTCCTCATATTCCTCTTGTTATCCAATAATGCCCATTTTTCATAGAGCAAGTCAAGAACTACCTCCAACGTACGCAGAGGTGTTGACGGATGCCCGTCCAGGGTATTCTCATACTCAGCACCTCCATGATCATTCTGCTATCCCACGGGTCGTTCCTGATGATAGATATAGCCTTCCTTTCCAATTTCCTGAAGGACGAGTTTGTCCCGATTGTCAGAATAGTGGGTATGGAATCAAAAATGAACCATGTAAGAGTTGCTGGACCAAGTTTTACTTGAAATATCATCCCTATAACCCCAACCCGAGTCTTCCATTCAAATACCCCAAAGACCATATTTGCTCCAAGTGCTTAAACTATGGGTACAAATTGAAGAACGACAAGAGCTGCAAGGAATGCTGGGAGAGATTTGCGGTTCGGATTCCTCAAAAACCCCAAACTTATCATGCTGATGGCTTACTTCGAATAACTGATCCTTTGTATCCTATCCCTCAAAAGTTTTTGCGTCCACAAAATGATGAATTACTACTTGCTCCAGGTGATCCCAGAATAGGCGGTATTATGTGTGGAAGATGTAGAGGTTCGGGACTCGTGTTTGGGTGTATGGTTGATGAGGTGTGTCTGGGCTTGGGGAGGGTCAGTTTGCCTAAGGAAGTTAGACCTCACTTACAACCTATTCTGAGTGCGCAAACCGATGATAATATTGATGTCAAGGAAGGGTGATTTGCACCCCTCCTCCCCCTTACGATTGGCTGTACCTAGCAATGACCGTCTGCAATTAGCCCCTAACTTGCCTATTTGTCCAGTATGTAAAAATTATTTGACGATTTCAGGTTGCAACGAACCGTTTGTGGCCATATCTGTACATACAGGTGGGTTTTTCTTAATTCTTCTATAGGACTACAAATTATTACGATACACTGATATAATCATATGACCGTGGATCTGTATGTTTTGCCCTAAAAATTACTGAAAGTTATAACCAAGAACGATATAACTATCTCACGTGAGAGTACGCGTGCAAGAACGTGATCGGCCACCCGCACTCATCCCCTGATCTGAATCGCGTGCTACTCCCTATCCCTAATCAACCTCACCCAGACCTTTTACCCCCCCCCCCTCCACCTCAATTCTTCCTACATATTATCTTTAGTAGTGGCAATTAAGTCACTAAATTTCCAAATCACTACTTCATTTTGATCTTTCTAGTTTTTGTACTGGCACAACCAGTTGCAGTTCCCAGATTTATTAACTTACATTACCTGGTAATCCCTTAATTGGCAATCCTCCCTTATTTGGCTTTGATAATCCGGAATTATCAAATTAGGTTTAAGGATCAGGTATAATATCCAGAATTTAAACTTGTGGATCTGCTTTCTTTGTCCGACTCACTCCGATCAGATTCAAACCACTGGAGATGATCTCAAGAACCATTGCTAAGCTGCTCACTCGCCCTAGGTACGCTTGGAATTACCACCCCAAAACATTTGCTACTTCTTCCGATGGGGATTTTGATATTGATTTGATCACCCTCAAAAAAACCCCAAAGCAAAGCAAACCTGGGCCCTCTGTCACCACATCATTTGAGCTGTTATCTCAATTTGATGTGTTTCATAAATTCCAAGTGAATCAGGCCAATGTAAAGCAGACAATTACCAAGGTTAAGGCAAAGGTTCGTCCCCAAAAAAGTCACGCCTGGGATGAAGAAGATAAGGGCTACTTGGAGTTTGTGGAATTGTATTATGTGGAATTGCAGCAATTCCTCAAATTCATCAGGGCCTCCTATAATTCCAAAATTCAACATTTTAGTGAGTTGACCTCAGTTGAAGTTTTGAATGCATTATACATCTTCAAGAATTATTATTTGAATGGAAAAATCCCCGAAGTTACCAAGTACAATTCTTCGTCTTATAACCATATGTTTTCCAGATTTGTCAAGTATTTATCCAAGGATAAAAATTTACCTAGTGTACTTACCAATGAACTCATCCCATATGTTAATGATTTTCAAGTCTTACAAACTTTGTACAAGGATGGAATTGGCAACTTTACTGATGAATTAAATTCACTTTCTACCGAGTTTGACCTTGATCAGATCGATACTTGTGGCCAACTCCTGCAAGAGATCGATAAAACTCTTCATCAATTTAGCAAGATTCTTGATAATAATGACTTCCATGAAGTCAAGGTTGATCCTTTATTCTTCAGAATTTTAATCCAAATCAATCGGTATAAATGTTTAAGAAAGATTTTGGATTCTCATTCTGAGTTACCAGTTCGTCATCTACAGCTCATTGTTAGAGATTCAGATACTGCTAAGATTAGCGAAGGAATCAAAGAGTCATCTGAAGTTTCTGATGAAATCCGCAATTGTCTTAACGAACTGGTTCCTTCTTATCAATTTTTAAGATGTGTGAAAGAGATAGAAATCTCGGATTTCCAATCTTTTCTCAACACCGCCCCTTTATTATACGACTGGTCTAAAAACGATGCCAGTCAAATTGTTAAGGCTGCTTCGGCAAATTTGTTAAATACTTGCTTATCTTTATTCAATAGTGGGTTGATTTCTATTGAAAGTTCCCCTGTCGTTTTCAAATATTTAACTTCAGGAAATTCATTTGGAAGCTCCAATTTGTTGGAGTTGGTACCAGGAGACAATATTTTCAATTATGAAGCCACAATTTTTAATTACCTGGGATTATTTGATTCGTTAGATCTTTTAAGACTAATTCGTCAATTTTCTAAAACACCATTTTCCAACTCCAACTTAACTGAAGTCAGAAAGAACTTAGAATCTTTTGCAGCAGACAAATCTCTGGCTAGATTTGTGGATGAATTGACTGCATTAGACACTTCTCTTTATTGGTTTAGTTATTATGTTCCATGGTCAGACCTCTCAATTCTTGATGAAATATTGGATAATAAGAAATGGATTCAATTGGTGGCTTCGAAAGACCAACAAGACAACCAAACAGCTCAAGAATTACCATACGAAGCAGCTACAAAAATTTTCAATGATGAAGATGTTACCGGCTTGAAAGATTTTAGAAAATGGCTTGGCTTTGATTTAGCGATCTTCAATTCCCGCCGTTTGTCTTATCTTTTTGATCAGTTTAAGATCGAAAACGGTCACTCCGTGAAGTACGAAGAATTATCTTCCAAGTTGCTTGATTATGCGAACACCTACTATTTTAGCGATGTTTTCGACGTTCTATTACTGAAAAAGAAACCTTATGTTCAAATTCCTGATGACCTCAAACTAGAGACCTTTGTCAAAGAATTAACAATTTTAAGAGATGATATTTTGAATGGCCTCTTTAAACATTACACCTCAGTTGAAATTGAGGCGTCATTGAAAGAAGCTATTGCTAAAGCACGAGCAGGGACTTCTAATATTCTCACCGAAGAGGATTTATTCGGTTTTCTCAAATTGGAGAGGAAACTTAGTACTCTCTTCAGTATTAATGGGGGTCACACTGAAGTCTTAGACATCCTACTTCAAAACCAAATTGTGTTTGATGAAATGGAATCGAAGGTAATGGACAAGAAAGTCTCACAAAAGCAACATTACGTTCAGATTCCTGACAATTTGGAATTACACGAGTTCAACGAGCAATTGAAGATCTTTAGAGAAGATGAATTGATGAAACCATTCAAAGAGTCTTCTGTTCAAGAAGTACTATCATTATTGAACAAGAGGATTGACGAAATTTATGATTCCAATTCAAGCTCCAAGAGGATTAACAGCCTGAATTTAATTGATTTTGTCAAATTGAGTAGAAGATTAGCAACTTTATTTGAAATTAATGGGGGGAATGTGGCTATTTTGGACACTTTGATCCATAGTGATGAGGTTTTTGAGAAGGTGTCCAAAAAAATTGACAAAAAAGAAGCTGAATACGTTCAAATTCCAGACGATTTGGAGCTTCACCAATTTTCAGACCAACTAGAAATATTTAAGCTGGAGATTCTCGGGAAACCATACAAGGAGTTTACTGCGGAAGAGATCAACCGTTTATTAGATGAAACGATTGAGGAGGTGATCAATTCCGAATCCACTATAACTAAAATCAATAAGATGAATGTTGGTCAGTTTGTTAGGTTGAGCAGAAGATTAACCAGATTATTCGAAGCCAATTCTGGCCATACTGGTGTCCTAGATACATTGATCCACAGCCAAAATGTATTCAAGCAATTTGAAAATAAAAAGGCCATCAAACCTAGTCTGACAGATCTTACCCACGCACTGCGGTCATTCGCTCCATACAAACAGTTACCCGATGATTTCTTAATAGAAGAATATACCCCCGAATTGATCCAATTGAAAAATGAATTGGGAAATCATTTCAAGCTGTTCTCAAGCAAAGAAATTTTGAGCAAAGTGCAAAAAATGATTGAAAAGGAACCAAACTCCGATAAGAAAGTGATTTGGGTTCAACTTTTGAGGAACTTGAGAATTTTATTAAAGTATAATAACAATAATACTTTTGTATTGGATAGTGTTTTAGTTAACAGTGAGGCATTTTTGAAATTTGAATCCAATAAAACCTTTGATTCTTTAACAAGAAAGAATAAGTCATTAATTGGTGAAAACAGTAAGCTAATCAATGATTCTTTCGACTATATCGAGGGATTCTTGAGGGCTCTGAAATTGTTAACAAAAGATGGAATTTGGAAGCTTTCTTCTGTGCAGTTTGATGAATTATTGAGTGAATTCAATACCACTTTGGATAAAAAATCGTATGAATATCCTATTTACGTGGATCTAATTGATGAATTGAAGAAGTTCAATTCCAAGATTGAATATTATCCTAATTTCCTTCAGCAATTATACGAGATTAGGCTGAATAATCCAGAAAAGAGATTGACTAATACAGACATTGAAGAAATTTATAAAGCATTTATTGAGAATATTGAGTACGAAAGCGAGTCTAAACTGGAACAAATCCCCAAGAAACTCAACTTAGAAGCTATCAATAAGTTTGAGATGAGTGAATTCACCAATGGAGTAAAACCATCGATTCAATCACCAAAAGAATCAACCTCGACTGTGAAGTATGACATCGTGGAAGAAGATGTGGGCTATAAATCCGAGTATAATGATTCTGAAAAACTTTTATCGATCTTAACCAAGAGTGAGACTCCTTTAGATTTGGCAAATAATTCTGTATTAAAGAAGCAATTGGAAGATGTTCCGGAGGAGGAAACATACATCCGGGATGCTGTTTCTATTGCCTTAAATGGATCAAGTACTAGCGAAGCTTCAGTTCATAGAAATGAAGCAAAAAAGAGGAAACCAAGATCGACTATGAAAGAGACAACTCCTGATGTATCGGAATCTATTTCGTCATCTTTGGAGAAATTCTTGCAGGAAGCCAAGAATAAAAGGGAAATGAACAAGGCCATGAAGAGAAGAGAAGCCAAAGCATTTGAATGGAGTAGTAACTTGGCACGAGAACTGCATGCCTTAGAACCTCACGATATTTTCGGTGAAACCAAATCTGAAAGTTCAGATTTGCTTTTCCCAACTCCAGAAGCATCTTCAAATATGGAATATTTATTATTAACTGTAAGCGGGAAAACTATCATCTCCGAGAGGTCATCTATTGGAAAACTTCCCCAGGAAGATATTTTCAAAATTCTCAACAAGTTTGATGAAGTTGATTTGGAACGGTTCCTCCGGCATTTCAAGAGATTACAAAAGAACAAATGGAAGGTAGTTGGAAGTAAAATCGAAGGAGATCAAAAGTACTTGATTTTGGCACGTTCCCAAGTCCACAGAAGTAGTATTTTGAACAAAGTTAAGAGTTTATTGGCCACTACCGGTGCAATTCTTGGTTCATTAGTGGCCATTAATCTTTGGCTAGATGATGGGACAGATACTAAGACAAGTGTTGTTGATGTTAAACCTTCAGAGGAGAATCAATCACCAGTTGTAGTGGATAATTCCGAAGGACAAAAGACGAGCAGTAGTCGCTGGAGTAAGGTCTTGTGGAGTGACAAGGAAGATTGAACACAGCTTCAATAATGTGGTGCTTGAGTGTAGTCTACTTTGTTATCGGGTATGATACAAATCGTTTGATTTCTAATGATTATGGATGTTTATAATGTTTTATACATAAAATAAAGATGAGATGTAGAATAGAAAGGTGAGTGCAAGGGGCCAGGCCAGTGAATACTAGATATATTAGTTAATGTTACCCCACGATTTTAGATCTTTGGTGGTACTCTAGCACTTATGCTTGGTTCTTTTGGGATTGGATTTGGGTTCAGGTCATTTCTTCTTCTTTTGTTGGCAACGAATCCATGTCTTTATGCACATGAACAAACTTCATCACCGTGGTAGCACCCGTGGTCCCATTCCATAATCTCAATCTTTCTACAGTGTGCTTATCAGTCAAGTCAGGCACTCTCATACCGGTCTCGAAAACATGAGAATCCTTTTTCACTGCTTCTTCCAAATGCAGTTGCCTTGAAGTTTGGGGTCTTCCTGGCCTTCTTTCTGCTCTTAATTGTTTCAACTCATCATCGTATCTTTGCACAAACAATTGTAAGAATCCCTTGATGTCTTGCAAGGAGAATGTTTCATAAGTCTTGAAGTCTTCATCTTCATTTATCAACTTTTGGAGGAAAAATAGCACTGCCAAATTATTTTCCTTCTGATCCAAGGAATGCTGTTTTTTAGAAGTGATTCTTTTGTCTCTTAAAGTGGCTCTGTTGAGCTGTTTGAACTTTCGTCCTTTGATATGCATGGCTCCGGCAGACCGGGCCTTGGAGAGGTTCTTCGTCACCTTATTAAGGTTGTGGGCAAGCGGCATGACGGTTCTGGCACAAGCAGTTTTAAACTACATTCACATCATCTCATCGCTAAAGTAAGGTTATGTCCTGCATATAAGCAACTATCCCAAATTTTACATTTCCTACTATTTTGTCCCAAAAAGAAGTTAGATTTTGTTTCTAGATGTTCTTGAAGGGTGTAGATTGTATGTAGAAGGTATTTGCAACGATTTAGTATGGGGGATATCCCCAAGGATAGAGGTCGTGCGCGGGACCAAACTCACTGTTAAAAAATCTTCAAATTCTGCTATTGACGGTATAGACAACCAAAATGGCCAAGTACACTGAAGAACAATTGATTGAGCTCAAAGAAGAAGCATATGTTCCCCAAGAGGGCATTTTGGAGGCTTTCAACCAAATGATCGAGCAAGTCCGGGAACACAACGCCGCCGAGTTGGAGAAGCATAAGGCGCTTAAATGGACCAACGGTGACACCTACATTGATGAGTTTGGTAATGAACGTTCGTACCATCACATGAACCGTAGAAGAGCTTCCAGATCCAGTGGCAAGGCGCCACGTAAGAAGGGTGGCGAACAACATGTTGACCAGGACGGTTGGGCTACCTTCAGTAAGACCAAGAAGTCTTTTGGTGCCGAGGATGAAGATGACAGAGAGGCGTTCAGACAATCGATTAGAGAAGGGGCCGGAGCAAGTACGGGGACCATCAAGGCCAAGCCAAACAACAAGAATTTGGGGTCGTCCAAGGCGGTGGATCCAAGAGATGCTATTGCTGACAAGCAAACCAACACCTTCAATGCTTTTGAAGCTTTGGGTGGAGATGATGACGACGAATAGTCTATGTAATAAATATTAATGAACGAACGAGATTGAGCCTAGCGAGCGAAATCTAGTGGTAGAATACATGATGGCCTGATCCCAGGCTCGCCGATCCAACAACTATCGAACTTGTAGCATCATTATTTGTAGACCAGCAAACCAGACAGGAGTTAGGAAAAAAAGAACAATATTCCTCGTTCTATCGATGCCAGTCATATCCCCATTCTTTTCTGGCTAGAATAAGTGAAGTTGTCAAAAACAAGGCTTATTATAGTATAGAGATCATCGCCTGAAGGTACTGTACAAAGTCGTTATGTTGAAATACCCAAACCAGTCCTTCTATCGGTCCAACATGTCTTTGCTACATGACACTTTGAACAGCTCCATAATATATTTCAAATAGGCCCCTCATATTTGGGGTAAGGGGTATACTTGCCATATCAGGTTAAGACTCGTACGAGGTGTACCAAAAGGGAGATCGCCGTTTCGAAAAATAAAGGAGTTTAGACTGCGTGTTTCTAGACCATTATCCGGTGTCAAAGAACATATATGAAGACCCCGTGGGGCCCGGTCTAATCTACATTGGGTAATTTATACTAGTTTTTATTCAATAGTATGTGGTCACAACATCTTGTTGGACTTATAGCAAATATAACAATCAAGTGAATTAAACATTGTGGTGTTTGGTATCCAACGGATCTAGCTTCCGCTAAATTAGTATGCTTTACAACTTAGAAGTTGCCAGTAGTGATTAAAGATAGGCAGTTAATGCCTGAATGTCTGGAAGAAAAAAAAAAAAAATAGAAATGATTATACAATTATTTCGTGGTCATCATCACTAGCCAATCCCCCTAATATGGAATCCAAATCAGTAGTGATAATTTGTCTGTTAAGAATAGAGCCTGTTCTGGACGACGAATTCTCATGATGACTCGAAGCCTTCCTGAGCGATCTGTGATCCAGAATCGATTCCTTTAAATCAGACACTTTTGGCAAATAATAAAACTTTTGCTCTGGTTCAGCAGCTCCGATCTCATTAGTGGTGAAAAGACCACCCGTCAATCCTCCATTTCCCAAAACATTGCCATTACCTCCAGTAGTCAAGCCCACGACTTTATGATGATTAATTTCTGAATGGATTGAAGAGATATCGTTGGCATTACCAAGACCTAAAGTGACAGAATGGTTTCTAAATGAATAGTTGACTGATTGGTGATCATTGGAATCATCATCCGTGATAGGGGATAATCTACCACCATTGCTGGGTCCAATAGTACCGTTGATACTTTGAGCTCCACTTTGAGGAATTGGAACATCTTCTTTTCCATTCAATAATAATGGTTTGTTTGGATTGATCCAAGATGAAACAAATGAATTTCCCGACACAAAATCTTGATAGGCTTTTCTTGAAATAGCAAACCTTGAAGTACCATCGTCATCTCTAAAAGGCCTGTTGATTCTAGAATTTTCAAGAAGCTCGTCATTGGATGGTTCTCCATCAATGCCATCAATCCATACTTTGTTCTGTTTTCTGAATTCGATATCAAACAACAAATTGGCAAAGAAGGGCGACGATTTTGCGTAATCATCTAATTCGCCGGGGTACATTTCATCTAAAGCTAATAAACAATGGTACATGATGACATGTCCAATGCTATCTTTGAATTTGATAGCTTGGGTAAAGTTATCCACTTTATTGAATTGAAACATCCAATGATAAAAGAATGGAACAAAGTTGCTAACAAAATTTATTCCAAGAATCGTCAACATGTCCTTCATGATTTCACTCAAGAGGAACGAGTTTTCAATGTTTGGATAATCAGTGGTACTGAAAAATTTATCCACATAACTCAAAAAATGACTGATAAAGTTATCACTTATAGTGATATATTGGTTGGTATCAGGAATAGCCAAATTCTTTTGGTCATCGAGTAAGTTGACAGGTTGACGAACAATTGAGCCGCTTCTAGCCAAACTTTGAAATGAAGTAGGGCGGCCACTAATATGTCTTGCTTTGAATTTTTCAGGAGCCAATTCATGCTTGAGGAAACCACGGAATACCTTCAAATACTTTCTTTGGATATCATTCTTTTGAGAAATTGATAAGGAAGAAGTGCGGCCATCGATACCAAATTCGCTTTCAGGAGACAAAATGCCCAAACTAATATCCCAATGTTCTAAATTAACATGGTTACGACTGATGGTGGATGTAGTGTCTTTCAAACGACCAAACATTGTTGAGACGTTTTCAAATAAGGTAACGATCAATTGATGAATTTTATCACCGGAAACTTTTACCTTTCTAATTTCATCCATTTCCAAGAAAGAGTATTCTAAAACCGAATCGATCTTAATCAAGATTTCTTGAATAGAATCAGGGATTTGATCGAAATAATAAATGTGGGTTGATAAATTACAGATGGAATTGGAATAAATTTTGGATAGTTTTTTGACTTCACGAGGGCCAAGGAAGCTAGATTGATGAATGATCAAGTCTGCTTGTAAGGATAAGATTTGTTGGATAACATCAGAAATGGAAAGACCAATCATATTGACATCGGAAGACACAAGACCAAGAATAGAATTGGCATATTGGCTTTGAAGTTGATACAATGGTTTTGAAGCGTTAGCTTTATTGGAACAATCGGTAAGATTGGAAAGAAGAGTACCCAAGGAAATGAATCTCAATTGTACTGGGATCCAAGTGGCACACATTTCCAAAAACAAGGTGGCCCATTCTTCGTTTGCCTCGGATTCATGACCAGCATTAATGACGGCTTCAGTAGCGGAAGAAATCTGAGCAGTAGATGAGGTGTTGAAGATGGCCTTTATACCTCTAAAAGCTTCTTCAGTAATGTCTCTGGGAGTCAAGTTATCATTTTCGTAATCTTCATCGATATTTCTGTAGATTTCGGCACTTTGTTTGGTGGATGCGACCTTCGAGAGTCTTTCACCATTGACATCCACATTGACACTATAGTTCAATCTATGCATCAAATCATTTTGGTCACTAGAAGCATGGATAGTCTTGATATAGAGGGGGATTGAAAGACTAAAGAATTTTTTGGCGTATTTGGGGTCATGGCCAATGCATTTGGAGAGATGTCTTGAAGCCATCAACGCACTCATTTTCCATTCGAGTTGATTATGGCTCTTGGAATAGGCATTGATGATTCCGATGTTGATCAAGGTTTCTGACAATGATGAGAACAAATCCATGAACTCGCGGTCCCCCGCCAGCAAGGTGCTGTCGAGATATTGACACAAGCCTCCATAGGTGGCCAACACGGTTTTGGACAAGCCCAAATCTTCTAGAACAGCAATCAGCTTAAGAATTCGACATACGCTGGAAGCAAACACGTTCAAATCGTCAGCACACTTTTCAATCAACGCCAAAAGAATGGCACACGTCACCTGGAGATTACCGGTTTTGCCTCGATTGACATCAGAAGCGTTTTTTTTCTCCAAAAAAGTGGCCACTTTCTCCAACTTGACTCTTCTGGTGGAAGCATAGTAGAGAAGGTACGAGAGTTCCGAGGGGTTGGGCTTCTTGTCGGTACTTTTGCCAGCAGGATAGCACTGAAGAATGAGCTTCTGATGTTTGGAGTGGATAAACATGATAGAAACCCAGAATAGTGGTTATTGGGTTATTGAGATGTTGGGTTGTTGGGTTGTTTGGTTGTTTGGTTGTTTGGTCGTTTAGTTGTTTGGTTGTTTGGTTGTAGATGAAGTAGTAGTACCACTAGTACTGATAGTAGTGATAATTGTTGGGTCACGACCGTGGAGGAAGATAAAAGATGGGGCTAACAAAACAAATCAAATAAGCCACTAGCAAAAGTGGTTAGTATAAGTAAGTGAGACCACAATGATGAATAGGCCGCGGAGGGTTCGAGATTGTTTCCAGTTTAGGAGATCCTGTTATCCGTTGTAAAAGCGGAGATGAACGTTTTGTGAGATATTGTAGAGATTAAATAGTGAGTGTGAAATTTTAACCCATTTCTCCATTTGACCTTCAAAACCGGTATTGTTATTAAACTAACTATGGCACCACCAATATATGTTAAGGGAGGGGCATGGACCAACATCGAGGACCAGATCCTTAAGGCCGGGGTCTCGAAATACGGGTTGAACCAATGGTCTCGGGTGGCGCTGTTGTTGACCAAGAAGCTGGCCAAACAAGCCAAGGCTCGATGGAATGAATGGTTGAATCCAGCAGTACGGAAAACGAACTGGTCGAAGGAAGAAGACGATAAGTTGTTGAGCTTGGCCAAGTTGATGCCCAACCAGTGGCGGACCATAGCGCCGGTGATGGGCCGGACGGCTACTCTGGTGGTGGAACGGTACCAGAGATTGTTGGATGGAGCGCTAGGCGGCGGTGTTGATGGCGGTGTTGATGACGGTGATGACAACAATGACTTGGGTCTTAGCGGGCCGGGTATCGAGGCCTTGCCATCTACTGGGCCCCAGATAGGTGATGTCAATGTTAACCCTGAAAGTAAGCCTGCCAGGCCCGATGAAGATGACATGGATGAAGATGACCTTGAGATGCTAGCAGAAGCCAAGGCTAGACTTGCCAATACCCAAGGGAAGAAGGCCAAGAGAAAGTCCCGTGAACGAATGCTAATGGAAAGCAAAAGAATCGCCCTTTTACAAAAAAGACGTGAATTAAAGGCTGCGGGAATCAACATTAGTCTTGAAAGCAGAAAGAAAAGAAAGGAATTTGATTATAGTGCCGATATCCCCCACGAGCGGGCTCCGCAGGCTGGCCTCTACGACGTCACCCAAGAAACCGCTGAGAACGAGCTGGAGAAGCATCGCTTTTCCTCCGATGTATCTAAGCATGGGATGAGCATGGCTGAGGTGGACGACAAGCATAAAAAGGATAAAAAGAATAAAAATGCCGATGACGACCGCAAAGTCAAAAATAGCAAAAGAGAAATAGAGGCCGCCGCTGAGATGTACAATGACTACGAATCCGATAACTTGAAGAAACGGAAATTGGAGCTCCCCGCCCCAAACGAAGTCGATGAAGCGCCACAGGACTTGGACGAAATGATCACATCCAAGGCCCGAGAACTCATTGCCAAGCAGGCAATCAAGTCGACATTGTTGAATGAACAAATTCCATCTTCAGCAGCTGTGAAAACTGTAGTCAAACCTCTGGTCCATAAAACCAAACCATCTTTGGCCAATGTGTTGAAGTTACAGTTCCAGCAGCTTCCCAAGGCTCTTCATGACCAGGGTACCATAATACCCAAATTCGAAGCGGACGAAGACGAATTGAAACTCGATAGCGAAGAAGTGGTTGATGCGGGGGAACGATTGAGAAACCTTGAAATATTGAGGCAGATCGATGAACAAAAGGCCATGATGCGAAGGTCGGAAGCGGTTCAAAGAGGACTTGGAATCCCTCACCCCAAGCATTTAGAAAATCTTTCTGAACCCCCCAGTGAACACGGAAAACTTATTCAAAAGGAATTGGTTGCTATAATCCGGTCTGACTACCGCAAATACCAGGACCAACTGTTCAAGAGCAAATTGGTAGAAGATTTGGACGAAGACACATATGAAAAAGTCAAGGGTGAAGTTCAAAAGGAATTAGACAAGATTGACACCCAGACACTCCACCCGGACACCACAACCCCATCTGGTCCGGTTGAAGATTTCACAGCTGCAGAACGGGCAATTGAGAATCTTCACCAGCTTCATAAGAACGCAATTGCCACGGAATCGACGTTTCATAAAAGTACGGGATTCGCAGCCTTTGAAACAGCAAAGAATCAACTTATAGATGAGATTTACCAGATTTTTAACGAGGCTTCAAACGCAGATATTGAAATTGAGATCGATACCCACTTGGAGCAACATGAACAACTGATTATCCAGCAGAGAACATCCAAATTACAAAGCATCGTCAACGATTTGGTGGAAGTGGAGCATCGAATCGAAGACAAAATCAGAAACAAAAGAACCCAAGCAGCTACCTGAACTCATGCCCCTTTGGCCCAGGATTATGCCGCATAAACCACAACTAATTGTACAGATAATAGCACTGGATGTATATTGCACCCAGTAGAGGAACACGGATTGGCATCGGCTGGTGCCCACTTAGTATAACGGAAATATTATAGATTAACATTCATGGCCCACTATCGTAAACTGACTGACCCTTTGTAACTCGCTATCTATAGATCACCAGAACCCGTGCCGTGAAACACGTTATTCTTTTCTCATACTTCACCTTGATACCATGAATGGGACTGTACACGGTATTCGCAACCTAGATGATGATTTCAACTGGTTTGACGAAGTAGCCCTCATCAATTGACAATTGATGCCAAGGACTCAAGAGCTTCGACAATACCGTTTGGCTGCTCCACTTACCCGGAATCTTGCCTTTTGTCCATTTGAACTTTGGTTGTTGATAGTAATTTGTTAATTGTTAATTGTTAATTGTTGAGTGATGAACCTTCTTTATGTCCCTCTTAGGCAGGTGAGACCAATTGATGTTGGGCAAGAACTAGCCGGGGTGATCGAACGAGACTATTTCCAAACGCCGTCGAGCTTCCAAGGTGACCTATCCACCATTACGACCGCCCATAATGCCATTGCCAAGCTCCAGAACGAACTGGTGGGCACCAAAGACGTCAGTTCTTTGAAACAATATTATCAGTATATCCAACAGATCAAGAACAAATTTCCTCCCGATAGCGTGGAATTCGCCTGGTATGGCACCCTTACCTATGGCCCTAGTGGTCCAGTGAAGACTCGGTCGTTTGATATAGAACAGGTCAACGTATTGTTCCAATTGGGCAGTGTATATTCCCAGCTAGCAATGAAGGAATCACGTCATACAGACGACGGCTTGAAGAATGCCTGCGCCATGTTTCTGAAAGCAGCTGGATGTTTCGATCATATTATCAACCAAATTACCACAGGATTGATACTACCTGAAGATTTGGGCTTACAAACCATCCAATCCTTAAAATGGTTAATGTTGGCCCAAGCTCAAGAAATGGTATGGCAAAAAGCCGTTCTTGGTGGAAAACTTAAAGACTCTGTCATTGCAAAACTATCGATTCAGGTTTCCGATTACTACAGCCAAGCATTGACTCATGGAAATGCTTCCGATTATATTAAGTTGGAATGGATTAACCATTTTACAGTGAAAAAATTCCATTTTAAAGCAGCCACCTATTTTCGGGTATCAATAGGGTATCAAGACACATTCCAATATGGAGAACAAGTTAGTGCGTTGAGAGTAGCCTCAGAAAGTGTCTCTATTGCATCGAAACTGAAAAAATATGTCAATTCGTTTGTTATTGAGGATTTACAGGGGTTGGTGGATACTATCAATACTACCTTGAGAGTTGCCGAAAAGGATAATGATTTGATTTATCTAAAAGTCGTACCCAACGAAAAGGATTTGAAACAAATTGTGGGTACTCCAATGGTCAAGCCATTGCTTGAGGAGTTTAATGAACCAGTAACGACCTTATTTGACGACTTGCTTCCGTTCATCATTATTCAAGTATCTCAAGCTTTCAGAGATAGAATCGATACCTACATCAAAGAACGATTTACCAACCCAATCATGAGTCTTCATAAAATGATGGTGCAATTTTTGACGGAACGTAACTTGCCAGCATCAATAGACTCTCTACAGAATCCGGAAAACTTACCAGAACTGATCACTCAAAATTCGCGAGAAATCATCGAGTTGGGTGGGCCGGCAACCATAGAAGAGTATATCAAAGAAATATCCACCATTGCGCATCAAAGTAAACAGTTATTGGGCGAGTGCCAAAACAGATTAAATTTAGAGTCCCAAGAAGATCATACTTTGAGATTGAGACAAGGATCTGAACGCTGGAATCGTCCCTCCAGTGAAACAGCAGGTGCTAGTCTCCTCGAAAAACTTAATAAAATGGCAATGTATCTTGAACAAGCAGAATCGGGCGATGCATTGGTAGCATCTAAATATCAAGATATCAAGTATTACTTGGAGGTTTTCTGTGGAGGATATAATACATTGATCAAATTTATACCAAGTGCAAACTATACTCAATTGGATTCGAATCTCACCCGCATCGTAAATGACATCAAGACTGGTATTGAAGAGTCTCGAAAATTGGAAGAATCGGGCAAGAACTTGGTTAAAAGTGCTGAAATCAAATCTCGAGATAACCCTATATTACCAAAAATTATTGAAGAGTATAAGTCAAGAAAAGAAATCAATGAACGAGAATTTGAAGGGGTTTATGAAAATTATTTGAATATATTTGGAGATGAATTAAAACAACTTGAATCATTGAAGAATAAACAAATGAATTTGGAACATGAAATTGATACTTTAAACAAGAGATACATTGATGGGTTTAACATTACAACCAGTGAATCACAAAGAAAACGTGAAGAAGCGCTTCAAACATTGAAGTCAGCATATTCCAAGTATTTGGATATTATTTCAAATTTGAATGAAGGAAACAAATTTTATAATGATTTTATTCAAAAGGGTACCGGTGTCTTGAAAGAGTGTGACGACTTTTTGTATCGAAGGAGAATTGAAGGAAGAGAATTAGAGATTAGTTTACAAGAGCGTCCTCTGCAATATGAAAGAAGACACGATGATGGAAGTGTATCACCGGGGGCATGGTAAGTGTTTTATTTGGTATCGCGTCTTCAAGTTGTGTGGAACACAGACGTCATTTTTGAGAATGGACGCTAATCACCAAATTTCTCCAATAGAGCCATCCAAAGTCGTAGCAATGGGTATTCTTTCTTATACCCATTTTCTTTTCAAACATCCCTAGTGTCGAAATACCATTTAATAAATTAATAAATTAATAAACAATATGTATTGAATTAAATATATATTTCTGTTAGATAAAAGTATATCAGATTCTAATAGGTGACTTTTTGCAGCATAATTTTCAAAGAGAACTCCGAAGTCTAACGTATACCTCTGATACCCTAGCCTAACCCAAGAATAATTGACTCCAAATCATTCATTTGGTTGTTTCATTTGGTAAGATTATCGTGCGCGGTTCAATTTGACTTTTCACATTCGGTGCTGGAATCGAGGTTTAGCCATCGCTTATGATAGGTAGGTATTTCAGATACCTCAGAAATAGGGTGATGACGAAACCTAAAAAGAATATTATAAGCATTGTGGGGACTACTGGTGTGGGGAAATCACAAGTATGTATGAATAGTGTGGTAGAGGTTTGGAGGATGGCAGTTTATAAGGCAACATGCGTTTGGCGATGACTATAGATCACCATGATGCCGAAGAGACTTGAAGGCAAAGAAACTAGGCATCAATTTAAAAGGTGGGAATTTACAAAGATTAACATAGCTGGAATAGCCAACAGTGAGTGGACGATGCTCTAGTTATTGGTGAAGGTGATGGTGATGGTGCTAGAGCCAGATGAATAGGGCTCATCTCACCGATTATAGTCAGAAAACTAGATACGAAAATCAATACTAACATCTCAGTTCAGTATAGACTTAGCCAAGGCCATCAATGGAGAAATCATCAATGCTGACTCCATGCAGGTCTACAAGCACCTCGATAATATCACCAACAAACACCCCATGGAAGAGCGTGGAGGGGTTCCTCACCATGTGATGGATCATGTCAATTGGAATGAGGAATATTTTATTCACCGGTTTGCACAAGAAGCAGGAGACGCAATTCGCGATATCCACGATAGAGGAAAAGTACCCATAGTAATAGGTGGGACCCATTATTACCTTCAAACATTATTATTTAACAATAAAACAGTAGCCCAGACTGAGGACGAATTGGATCGACCAGATTTATCAAAGCTTACAAACCAACAATTATCTGTTCTAGATGGGCCCATCACAGAACTTTTTTCTGCCCTCACACAAATAGATCCACTTATATCCCAAAAATTCCATCCTAATGATAAACGAAAATTAAGAAGAGCATTGGAAATTTATTATACCACTGGTGAAATTCCCTCGAAGTTGTACCATGAACAAAAATTAGATGAACTTGAGGATTCTTCTTTACGCTACAATACATTATTTTTCTGGGTTTACTCTGACCAAGAAGTGCTTATACCACGATTGGATAATCGTGTTGACAAAATGATGCAAAGTGGAGGAATCGATGAAGTACATCAAATGTATAAAGAATACCTAACAAATAACCCGCATCCAGATTGTACCCGAGGTATTTGGCAAGTGATAGGGTTCAAAGAATTTTTGCCGTGGCTAGAAATACAGCAAGAAGATCTTTTCAAAGAAGGGGTAGAAAGAATGAAAATAAGAACTCGTCAGTATGCCAAGTATCAGGTGAAATGGATCAAGAAATTGTTAGGAGTGGAACTTAAAAAAGAGGCTCGTTTTGATTACAAGTATGGAGGCAAAATGTACGTTTTAGATGCAACTGATTTATCTACCTGGACGGAAAACGTTGATGAAATCGGTATTGCAATCACCAAACAATTTTTGGATAACGGACCGAAAAGCGTCGAGTATCCTCAGACCCCTGAGAGACTACAACATTTACTCCTGGGAGAGATTAGAAGTAATAAGCAGATTGGATCCGAATCGAACTGGAAACATTACACCTGTGATTATTGCAAGGACAAGCAAGGACAGCCTTTAGTGTGTGTGGGTGAAGAGAGCTGGACTATTCATCTTGCAAGTAGGCGCCATAAAAAACTGGTAGGAGCCGGTGCCAAAAAAAGAAAGCACGACCAGTTGATTGAAAAATACAAAAACAGAAAAGTTAGTAACGAACAAAGTAATATACAATCAGGTGATGATAGTGGATAAGAACCCATATTCGAGATTTACAGTTTTCATTTTCATATGAGTGTCATAGCTCTTCATCAGCCACGCATTTGCCACGATAAGGAATATGAGCCAAAACCAAAAAGCCAAATAGACACTTGCAAGCAAGCTAACGTGTTACATTCAAAATGAGGTTTGCTCTACTATATACTTCATTTAAACACGTTAGCTTTTCGAATTTAGCATTTAGCATATATAGACTATTTTTTGCAACCACTGTGTGCTGCGAAAAAAAAAAGCACAGAAATTACCATCCTAAATATTGAATAATATACGTTGAGCAAATCACAACATAGTTGTTGCGGCATTTGTAGAGGATATATGAGTTGTAGCAGCTGAGAGTGTATAAGTTCCCATAAGAAACCCCCGAAAATGATTTCGGAAGCTCGGGCTCTTAGTGAGGTATTAAACCCAGGAGTTTATTGTAAGATAATTATGCCACTCCTAATCATTTCTCTTTTACCATCTATTGATCAGTAATCTTTTGGTAGGCTAAAGATGCCAGCAGTCAAACCCCATACTGAACTGCCAGCCAGAAGATGGCCAGTGGCTGTACAAATGCAGAATGTGTTAATCGAAGACCTACAAACGAGGCGTAAAGTACCCCGAAAGCTAGATTGCCGAGACAGTGCATGTTCAGTATCATATGAATAATATGAGCATTGAACTACTATACTGAAACTCCATAAACAAAAGAGAACATTGACAATGATGAGGAGTGAGATAGTGAGATAAAGAATAGAGTAAAAAATAGACTAAAGAATAGAGAAAACTACTCTTGCATTTAAATTAATGTTAAGAACGATACTATAACCAATATAATAGTAGAGCTAGCAAGGGGGACCTGTTTATTAAAAACGGTAAGTAAAGCTTATAGTTTGGTGAGATTAGTTGTAAGAATAACGAGTGGTTGATTTGGAGATTTGTGATCGGCATCCCCTAAATTTCCGAAGTTCCTCAACCTGCAAAATTTTGGGTAATTTTAGTTAGGTGTGCATTATGCAAGTAAAGCTGATTGTGTTAAAGCCGAAAAGTGTGTATAGAAGAAAATAATACCTATAGAGGAAACTGGCTCCTACACATATCCGAAGTCTATATTCAATATAAACGTATTGTAAACAGTGAAAAAGTGACTGATGGTACAGATTGACTAGTAGGAATTACACATCGGGTTGCTTCATATGCAGAATAGAGCAATAACGGTTCAAAATTGTATGCATCACATTCCAGAAAACAAGAAAATTTTACACAGTAATAAATGTGACATGTAACAATATGAGGAATGTAATAATAAATAGACCATACGAATTATTCTGCAGGTTAGTCAGACTTACTGTTAATAATTAAACTGTGGAGACCCGAGAAGCAATAATTCAATAATACGAAACGGGCCAATGGGCTATTGGGCTATTTGGGCTAACAGGCTAACAGGCTAATAGGCTAATAGAATGGTGGACTGGATATGGGGTTAGAAATTCACAAGAGTAACAACTGGCGAGGTTACAAGATTTCAACGTTTTGAGGCGCATTGTCGAGGCATCATTACATATTAACGACAAACACAGTGGTATTAACCAAGGATCTACGGGGTAGTGCTATACCCCAGTAAATAATGTCGAGGTTCTAGACTTGTTGTCGCCAGATTTCAGTTGGTCATAACCTAATTGAGGGCCCTGGTTAGTTCACGTCTAACATGCATAGCCATACAGGAGACAATGCCTTGTTGAAGTAAGACGTCGTGTTGTTACCACTATAAGGGCTAGTTGTCTGGATCTATAACTGGGTAACAAAGTGGTATAGCTGCAGGATCTACTTTACCCAAACCTCACACATACTGTAGTAGGAATTTTTAGTTCTCACATTTTTCAGTAGGTGCACGCTATAACCATTTCTAAAATTAGTGTGAATAGACAACCACAAGTTCATCTCTGATGGTGGCTGGACACCTAATAAAGTTGCTCTAATATTTAGTGAACTTGCTATTGAAGGAAATAGTTCTATTACAGTGGCACTGTTAGAGTTTTGCCTCTATAGTCGGGATTCCGCCACGTACAATTGAATACGTAATTAGTAAATGTAAATGTAAATGTTCACCCTATGTGTATGAGGGGAATCGTACACATAAGCGACAATACAGTGTGACCTTGAAGGCCAAAAACTCATTCTGGATTGATTACCGTTTCTGGAACTCCTTTTTCGCTTGATAATCAAGCGAGATCCTAAAGCCGTGGTTTCAGTTAGCCAACAGGAACATTCAGAGGTCTGGAAAATCTACGATATCAATCCCTACACATTCCACGTATAAACGTTTCCTGGTACTACTATATTAATTATAATTCAAGCACGATTTGTAGCCTTTACCGATACCGGTTACTTTAGATATGCTCTCGGCTCACGTAAAAACAGGTACTAGTATCAGTATCAGACACATAACATTCCAGATAAATAAGCATAATTCAAATTCCACATTTACTAAATGTGGCATGTACCAAGAAACTACGAAAGCTGGATTCTACATCTCCGTTATTTTTACAGTTAATTATGTCGAATGAGTAATATCGTAAAAAAGAGCCTCTATTATGATTGCCTATTCAATCTCAAAAATATAGTAAGAAGTAAATCGTAAGGAGCGGTCGTTATGGAAGGGGTAAAAAGATAAAAAATTACCATTGCAGCAATTAGCTAGTGAATTCAGCGAATGAAAAACATCTGCTTTCCAACATCTTGAGATTTGGACTAGCAGGCGTTTCTTCATTCAACAGGTCAATTCTCTTTTTGGGTGCACTGGTTAACTTTTCTTCAATTTGTAAAAGTTTGGTATCAAGTTGACTCATCTGGGAGTCTTGCTGTAATTGCAAACTATTCATATCATGCTGTGAACACCAGCCACTTTCAGATAAGTGGGTTCTTGTGTGTTCAAAAGCATCTGATATCGATTTTTTTTGTTGCTTGATATAATCAGCATATTTTAAAAGTTCTTCAGTCGATTGTAATTCTGAAATTGAAGAAATTCTTTCTCTGCCAGTAGTGGTTGTTGATGAGCTTGAAGCAACTCTGGAAGTGTGGTTACTAGCCGAATTATTTTCATCGTCCCTCAACAGCATCGAACTGGAAAATCTAGAGTTAAGGTTATCAAAGTAAGTTTGTTCCAAACTGGATAATGTTTTCTTGGATGAATTCAAATTATCCGAAAGGGTAATGATGGGGGATGTAAGTGGAGGAGTCAAAGGGGTGAGAAGTGCTGAATTGGACAACGTTCTAGACCTGCTGGGTTTATAACTAATGGTGGTGACTGGAGGATGCGTCATGGGAGGATTAAGAGATGACGTGAAACTTGAAGAGGACGAAGTCGATGAATTCGATGAATGATGACGATGATGGCTTGGCACCACTGGGGAGGACATGGATTCCTCGTGAGCAGTACCGGTTTGAAGAGGATGCAAGTTGGGGCGCTGGGGTGCGCTAGTGGTGATTTTGGTGGTGGAAGTATGAGATCCTCCTAAAGACAACTTTCGTATTCCCTTTTTAAGACTTTTGAGTCTTTTGATCGGAGAAGTGTTGGTGGTGGATGATGCAGAGGTGGTTTCTTTTGCTTGGCCGGTGGTGATTGGAATGGAAGGAAACGCTTGAAATTTGGTATCAAAACTGAGACTTGGAGAATCCAACTCGTAATTGGTAAAAGAAGGATTATCAAGAAAGAGTTCCGAAAGCTCTGTAGGGTTCGACTCATCTCTGGACATTCTGGAGACTCGGGAACCAGCCGAATTCACCGTGGAAGCAGATTCCATATCATCGACCAAATGTTGAAATCTTGGATTATTGTTGACTACCACTGGTGAATGGTTACTTTTGGTGGTAAGAGATTTGATTTCCATATCATCTTCTTCACTAGGTAAGGGTGGAAGTAGACTTTCTTCGTTCAGATCGATGGAACTTCTGGTAGCGACTTGGTCTGGTTGTATGACTTGGCCAATATCAGAAACACCAATTCGATTCATTGATGATAACAGTTCTTGAGGACTTGCCGGTACCATAGCTTCGGTGAATAACCCAGAGCTTCGCGGACTCGGTAGAGCAATTGGCTCCTTCTCTTCAACTAGGATGCCCAATCCACCGTAGTCATTCATATTTAGATTTGTATAGTAAAAGATTTAGGCCAAAAAAAAAAAGGTGTCAAAGTGAAAAATGTAGGATTATATCAACAGATTTATTTTAAGTGTGTTAAACGATGAAAAATGCAATCAATGACAATAATGAGCAAAAGGGGTAATTTTCATATGTGGTGGGAAACCTTACAAACAGTAAGTGAATGGGAATGGGTGGCAATATGTGACTGGTAATAACTTTTTCTAATTAGGTGACAAATTAACACCGATAAATATTTCTGACAGAATTTCTTTTGGGTAGTTAGAAGATACAAAACCTATAGTGCGATGTATAAGTAATATGAGTTATGGGCAGGACAAGTTATAGGGATAATAACACAATTCCTTTGGTAACAAGGTGAAAAATGAAGAATAAGCTCGATTAAAAGGACTCGGTCCCGATGTGATATTATATAAGCGTTCCGGGATGGAAGGTTGGGGATTATATGTTACAATTGATATAGGCGTATCTACAGGTTAGGGGTGGAGTAGGTCCTCCCCAAATTATCAGTAGTTCATTGGTAAGGTTGAAAAATTGGAAAGTTTTTTTTTTTTATTATTATTTATTTATTTATTTTTTTCATGCGGACAAATTATTTTTTATGATTTTACATCGGAGCAGCTACATTGGGCGGGCCAATGACCGTTAGCGAAGTCAACAACTTAAGCTTTGGGAAAGTATATTTTGTCCTGACAATGTTATTGATGGCTTCTGTATCTGGCAATACGCACAAAAGGAAGCGGCTATGGAAATGCACTATTTCATTTAGTTTTTTTTTGGAAACAATTGCCCCTCCTCCGAAGACCCTATCGATCGGGGATTTTTTGAAGCCAATTTTTTTTTTTATTTTCAAATATTTGCAGGTTAGCCTTCAAGGCACATGCTATGCAAACTTATACAGTCTGTACAGTCTGTGCGCAGCATCGGACATGTGTAGTATTAATGTTAGTGAGATGGGATGTGAGCACTGGAGCCGGATTCGGAATTTTTTTCCATTTTTTTTTCCAAATTCTAGTCTCCCCCACTCAGCGTTAATGACAGTTAGTAATGTCAAAGAAATTGACGTAAGAATTAGACTATTGGACCTATTTGACACGGGCCAGGCGTTGGACGCCATGATGATGATTGGCTTGTGATGCACGGACTTCATCATATCAGATGCAGGAATCTGTGGCGTCTACTCATGCAACAAAATTATTTGCGAATATACCTCGTATTGGTCTCCTATCTAATCTACTATGAAGGTTAGTGTGGGAAATGTTCAATTATCTCAGCGGTGGCTTATCTAACAGCCATAACTCAATGTTAACAATAGAGGTGCGAAAATAGTACTGGAGAATATATTGCGAGTAGAGATCCATTCAATTGAGTGGGTCCATTACTATTACCAGTCACATCTGGTATCGAGAAGGTTCAAGTAGATTTGACCTAAGGTGACTACTGTCAATGTAACCCTAATATTAGTAGTCTGCCTTATGCACGTCTTCTAACTTTGCATACTTGAAGATCTGTGGTAATGCTAAGGTAAGGTCGTTCATTAGATGTTTTTTTTTTCAGTTAATGTGTCACCTGGAGACCCTTGTTATGAAGGAATTCTAGACCCCAATGTGGTAGGAAAAGGCCCTTCTAGGAAAATCGCCCTGATATCTCGCAATATTACTACTCAAGATGCAATTATTGCTATGCCAGATCTATAATAAAATTTCATGCCTCGCAGCGACCTATGCAATGCTGCTCATGTATGTACCTGATTAGGGGTTAGAAGAATGTTTATTGGAAAAAAGAATACATCATTTGTTTAAACTCTATTGTCACCAACTGGA
The DNA here is from genome assembly GCA_030561385.1 of Suhomyces bribrorum. Taxonomy (NCBI): domain Eukaryota; kingdom Fungi; phylum Ascomycota; class Pichiomycetes; order Serinales; family Debaryomycetaceae; genus Suhomyces; species Suhomyces bribrorum. The sequence continues at coordinate 39,060 of JAKTXG010000024.1, read as the reverse complement.
CATTCTTCTGTATGCTCTCATTATCTTTACTACTTGGTTGTTTACTTTCAGTGCGAGAATGGGTATTTGTCTGATCACCAGTTTGAAAATCGGTGGGGATCGTATTGTGTGATTTTTTTCGACACCTTTTCTGTCAAACCCCGGAAATATCAACACCTCCTAAATTGGTAAGATTCAATTGATTGCACTTCTATTTATTCTCTACAATAATATCAAGCACCAGATTACATGTTGATCATGCGGATCCTATCTATCCTTTGGATTTCCTACCCAAATTAGCACAGCCCAATGAAAATACCGGAAATACTCCTGAACTGTAAGTCCATTTCAGTATTTTTAAAGCTCGCCCAACATTATGATGCCAAAGAAGAAGTGGGCTGCACTCCCGCATACTCCATAATTTTTGAGATGATAAGAACTGCTTTGTCGGTTCTACTGTCAGTAACTAATCGTTTATCAGGATATGGTGGTAAGGGTGTTTTCTAATCTGTAAGAAAACAAACAGACAGCTGGTCGCTAGTGGTATCGAACTGATGGTGGAGTTATCAGCGCCCCGCCTTAGCCAATTGAGGAAGGACCAAATTGCAGGTCTCTTACATCGCCTTTTGTTATCCACGGATAATTGGATTGGCATGTTATGCTTTGGCACGGGTAGTGGAGAACAGCGACAATCATTTTTTTTTCGGAAAAGTCGCCGGTCTAGTATAGTGGTTAGTACAGTTCGTTGTGGCCGAACAAACCCAAGTTCGATTCCTGGGACCGGCAACTATTTTTTTATCCACCTAATTACCGTACCAAGCTTATTCGGTGCTCTCAATGGTTTGTTATCCCCAAACTCAACTTCAGAGGTTGCTGGGTAATGTATTTTAGTGTTTAACCTCAGTTACCAAGTGGATAATTTTAGGTCCAGGTAATCGGTATTATTTGCTAAGTAAACTCTACAAAATTTTTATGATCAATTAACATTGTACTTGTAACTTAATTGCTTCAGAGATTATTGCTATTGATTTTAATATCCATCTCTTCCGTATGACTTTACACAACTACTACAAACGGTCAATTCCTATTGAATAAGCATCCTGTACCTAGAGTTACACTTGCGCCAATAACCCAACTGTTACTCCAATATACTTTGACTAACAGCTAACAAATGTTGTCACCAAAAAATGATATTCAATTATATTTCTATTCCTGGTTGACCCTAACAGTCTCAGACTACAATCTATTTGTTTATTTACATCCTACTCTGTATTTCCGTCATATTGAGGCTTCACGTGAACTTTGACCCTCATCACAACGAGGCACCAACGTGCCCTAGGTGTGATGTCATAGCAATCGTGTACCAAGCTCGCTACCGCCCTTAGATGGTTATTCCCCTTGTTTTAGATAATTTTTGACGAATTGGGAAGTCCGTAGACATCAACTCGACTCTCAATTTTCATCGGTCCATTTACTTGAGGGTATTACTGCATCTGTCGATTTTGATTATTAGCAATCAACTTTAATAGTCCAATTTTGGAAAACTTAACCCCCCGTGGACCGTAACCATTCTAACAAAGCATTTATACTTTTTACAGATTACATAGGCGTTGCCAATGCAAGGAACGGATGTGATGCAAGGAACAGGTGGTTGCAATCACTTAAATGCCCAAGAAACTTGAAGAATTACAAAGAAAAAATAACGAAGAAAAGTGCATGGGATATTCGTCAATTAACCAAGACTAGTATTTTCTATCAGCTGGATGGTCATACGGAAATTGATGAATTTGCAGTTGAAACTTAAAAAGTGGTTCAATCGAATAGTGGGTAGTACAGTCACTTCTAATGAAATTTTATTAATAGTATCAATAACCCAAAGTAATGTGATATTTGATGTTCACACTAGTTTTGTAAGATTCTCCAGGTTGGGTGAGAGGATGAGAAGACTAAGTTTACAAATCAACATTACATGTGCTTTTTAAAGTTTGGGTGGTTCGTCCTAAATCTGGTGGCGATAGTACGACTTTTAAACTTCCATTAAGAAACATAAGTTATAAACTATAGTCTATCATTGGGATGGTCAACCAAGAACTAAATTTTTTAGGTTAACAAGGTAATTACAAGATTCCCTAATTTGAAGAACTCTTTCTAGAGATAACCATATATGGTACAATTCGGGAGAACCGGATTTTAAATGTACCTTTTAGATTACACTCAGCGAGCCACCATGCATTTGAATGAAAACTGGTTCCCAAACATTACTGTTACTACGTTTTGGATTTCAAAAATACCTTTTATTTTTTTCGCATTAATAAAGGTCCCTTGGCCCAGTTGGTTAAGGCGTGGTGCTAATAACGCCAAGATCAGCAGTTCGATCCTGCTAGGGACCATTTCTTTTTGCATATTTCTGTATTCGATAAAGTCGTTACTTAATTGAACTTTTACATTCAAGCAGAACTGGAAGCGCCTACAGTGCTTTCTTTAATAAGCTACAAGAACCAATTTTTTCTAATGGTAAGGCCAGAGATAGCTTGATTCAAATATATATATAACTATATTCGTCAACGTATATTTATACCAACCCTTCCTTCAAATAATTCCAATAATTTTTTCTGATAGGATCATACCTTTCAGCTAACAACTCGTATATTTTTATTGCCTCGTGGTTGTCTTTTTCTGTGTATATTTTTGCAAGAAGTTCCAAGGCGAATGAGCTCTTCACGTTTTCGCCGGAATAATCTGCCCACTTTTCACAAAATTCTTGAATGCTCGATAATGGGATATTATTCTTTTGTAGCACCCCGGATAAATAATTCCAAGAGGAAGGATTTTGAGGAGATTTTTCAATCAATAATTTTGTGTATTCTATTTCAGAGTTCAATTCGTCTTGAGTAATATCATTATTACCGAATTTAAGAAAGAAACGATGACTCCAGGCCGAATTGTTTCTCAAATCCAATAATAGGCATGCATCTATGAATTTCAATTCCTTGTCGTCACGGAACAACTTGAATTTTTGGACCAACCATTTACGATAAGACCACACATGATGGTTCTTGGTATCTTCCTCCAACATTGCGTTTATGAGGGGCCCTTCTCTGTGAGGATCGAACTTTGAAGGGTCATCTTGTAAAATCTTGTCTATTATGAGTTGTCTATAGTTCCAAATTTGATAGTTTTTTTCATTCTCCAATGCTATTTGTTCACACCAGTCTAATTCGGCTAACAAGTCCTTGTTCAACAGGGTCAATATCTTGAATCTGTAGACCCAAATCGTGTAATGAGATGCTAATAGTTCGAGGCCCATTTCAGTGAGATGAAGTGCTCTGTCTGAGTATTCGCTTTGTTTGAGCAACGCCAACAAGAGACCCATGACCTCCTTGTACTCTTCATCGTAGAGGATCTGTGCCAACTGAGGCTCTTCCTCATTAATCTTGACGGGAGTCACGTCGTCGTAAGAATAGATGTCCATTGGGGATGCAACTGACCTTCAGTGTGTAGATTAATCGATTAAAGTTCGCACACCAAATCTGATTTTATCACTATGAACTAAGTCCAAAAAACTAATGGAGATTAGACAAGAGATACCGTTGCTGATGGCACAACTCTCAGTGGATGAGCAAAGTCAAGTGTATATATAGCTAACTAATTATCTAGATATTTTATTAGGTATTTACCTAGGCATTTGTGGAGGTACAATTTAGGTCTTATTATGAAACATACTCTTCATATATATTACCTTGTCCCGTCTTGTCCGGGGTGTCGCACTAGTTATGGGTAGTGGCCATTTTCGGACCTAACAATATTGAATGTGGGAGTAACCATTAAACTTATTAGATCCAACAAGCCATAGCAGGGGGCCACACATACTTTGGCCAGGCATTGAACTATTTGGAACACCTCAAATTTGACCCTTTTTGTGGTTGGTGCAACGTGACATCAATAATCGGGATTTGAATCTTCGTTCTCATCCTTCCTCTCATCACCTTACATTTGTGAGCCTCCTTAATAGATGGCTTCTCGTGGTCAATTGTCCGATACCGAAATAGTGCTTGTTGCGGGAGCCACTTGTCTGATTCTTTACATCGTATTATCCATTCTTCTCGGAAACTCATCGGTTCCTTTACTAGTGGTGGTTTTCTTAGGATCAAATATGGCCTCTCGTACAAGCACATTTCGATCGGTGATCCCCAAATTATCAAAATATTATGATAAGGTAACAGGAGCCCAACCAGCCAACCCTCTGCTTCCCCAAGCAAACGGTGCTGGCTATGATCGGTTTATGAAATTGAGTGAAGTTGCTCAAATCGAATTATTGACAGCTATCAAATCAATCCAAAATTATGCCTATAATGCAAAGAATACCAATGAAAGAAGAAAAAAATTATTCAAATTGATGAGCTGGAGACAACAGGAACTATGTGAAGGTATTGGTTATCTTGATAAACTTAAAAAAATCGATCAATCGATCCAATCCAACCAGAAATTCTTGAATAATATTGCCGATTATTCCGTCAAAAGTTATGGTTTGTCGTATCATGATTTCAATATTTTGAAAGCAAATTCCTCCACCAACCAGACATCTTCTTCCAATTATAGGGTCATCGAATCTTTGAGTCATTATGTTAGAGACTGGAGTGAAAAAGGTGATGTGGAAACAAAGCCTATGATGGATTATATTTCCGACCATTTGAACAAATTGATTCCACCTGAAAGAAGAGCTAAAACATGTGTCGTTGTTCCTGGGTCAGGGTTGGGAAAGGTGGCCCATCTTATCGCTGAAATGGGCCATCTGCACAAGTTTGGTGCTGTTCATGCTGTTGAGTATTCGGGACTTATGCATTTATGTAATGAGTTTATGTATTCATCGCAACCATCACAAGATATCTATCCTGCCATTCATACTTGTTCAAACTTCTATGATTTAGATTCACAATTCTCCAAGATAAAATTGGATCCTTCCATCACCAAACCATCGAATCTAACCGTCCATCTTGATGATTTCAGATATTTCGCGGTTCCTGATGCAAAGAATTGGGAAAACGTGGTTATTGTGACGGCGTTCTTCGTTGATACCGCCGAAAACTTGATGGATTATTTGGATAAAATCCAAAACTTGGCATCTCCCAATCCCAGATCAAATAAAATCAAGAATGGGTATTGGATCAATGTGGGCCCTTTGAAGTATGGAAGTGCTGCTCAAGTGGAATTAAATGCTGATGAACTCCAGCAAGTCAGAAGAAATATGGGCTGGAAAGATATTAATACTATCAACACTATCAAGGATGTCAATAAGTACACTCCAGATGGGTTGGTTGGTTATGTTACTGATAAGGATAGCATGTGGCAGGGCTACTATGGAATGAGTATGTGGACTTCGAAGAGAAAGGAGAATAAACCATAACCGATAGTTATATACCAGTTGAAATGCTTCGCTTAAAACTAGAATTATGACCAAAAATACCTTCAATCCGGTTTGATAATTGGAGGCTTCTATAGAAGTCTCTCGTGTTTATAGATCCCCACTTATGTAAATAAATTGTTAGAATAGAATTGCTTGTTGTACTTAGATATTTTTGGGTAATACTTTTTTTTTTTACCAAGAAAGAGCTGGAATTACTGGACGAAGGTTCTATTATGCATTATTGTACACACTAATCATCACTTAGCTTATAAAGCGTTGACTTTTTACTATATAAACCACAACCTAGTTGCGCCTATTGTGAGGAATTGATACCATTGTTGATTTGGATCTTCTTGTCCTCGCCACCACTAATAATTCCGATTTCTCTATCCCATGCAACATCAAATACCTTATCCTTCCCCTTATCAGCACTCAGCTGTCTCGTGATGGTATACAAGGACTTGTCTGATCTAACATCCCAAACCTTGACAGTACCATCGTGGGAAGCAGAGGCAAACATATTTTCGTTGGATGGAGAAGCAGATAATCCAACCACAAAGTTGGTGTGTCCAATCAATTTGGCTGAGGTTTGTTCTGTAGTATTAGCGTTGATTCTTGGGTCATGTAAGTTGATATGACGGGCTGAAGATCCCGACACCAATAAGTTTTTAGAAGGTAATTGTAAAAGACTCAATAAAGAGTAGCCGGTAGATCTGGTATCGATGGCTCTGGAAGTGACCAAATCCCAGGTTTTGATGGTGTGATCTTGAGATACAGAGTAACCAACAGTGGCATCATTTTGGTCGAACACCACTGCTTCAACAGGCTGAGTATGTCCCTCCAAAATGGCCAATGGAGAACGACGTCTTATGGAGGCATCTTGTAATGCCATCTTTCTTCTCTTTTTGGAAGAGGTGGAAACCACGTTGGAATCGTATTCCAATGGCTGTATAGTTGTCATTTCCTTATAATTGGTGGACCAGAATCCAATTGTATGATCATATGATGCTGACAAGATTCTATTAGTGGTTTGTTCAATATCCAAACTTACGACAGGGGCCTTATGAGCTTCCAAAATGGCTAGGGTCTTACCATCTTCAGGTTCTTCGTCGTCTTCCTCAATTGTTCCTTCATTCGAAGATTTCCACAATCTGACTTGTCTATCATTACCAGCAGAAATTATTCTGGTAGGAGAAACCCATTTAACGGCTCTGATAGGTCCAGAATGGCCCACAAATTGCTTTTCCACTGCTCCTGACATATTATAAGTTCTAACAATTCCATCATAACTACCAGATAATATCTTGGCAGCAGTAATAGTCATTTCAGAACTGGTGACTGCCTTGGAGGTGCTATTAATCGATGCTAAACTTGAAATCCAATCTTCATTATTAAAGGATGCTAAAAATGATGGTGGTAAAACTGCCCGTGTATATTCCAAACTAAGGTATGCTTCATTGGACAAACCATTCTTGGTCAAGTAATCCTGAATTGAGGTTCTCAACAACGCTCCATCGATAAGGAAATCAAATGGTATAGGCTTGGAGTCTTCATCATCTCCATTATTACCTAATAAATGGTTGACAACTTCAGATAAACCGTATCTTTTAAGGGAAACCGGCACATATAAAGGTGCGTCCGAGACTTGAATGGTCTCGTCATCTTCCTTAGTGAAGAAGTTGATCTTAATCTGTGTTTTATCTTCTGACATACTAACGATGATTGATGTTAAGATAGATTTTTTTCATTTAGTATAGTGTAGTCACGTGAGCGATGAGATGCCCCATCAATCCATGTTTGGCGAAATGGAACCATAAGTAGCTTGGAATTTAGGTTGAAGCTCTCGACATTTTATTCTCTTGGAGCTATTTTCTAACTGAGGAGCAATTCTTGTAGAGGTAGCTACTTGAAGAAATGCCTTGATTGTATAATAATTGAGAACTCGACCGTACGGCTATAATTTTACCGGAAAAATTCACTTTTGAATATACTAGTATATTGCGCGACTCGCTGTACAGGTATTAGCCCAAGTAAAGGCTAGGAAATGTTAATTACGTAATATATTACTTAATATCAACTTATTCATGAAGTAGTGTAGTTATCTTGAAATGGTTTTGAAGGAGCTTTCTCAGATAGTACTTCACAAGTCTAATCCTATATTTTAGCACTTCTCGAGTCAGTTGCAGCTAAAACCTTACTGACAAATTAACCTTTGATGTTTTATGCACTGGCCACAAAGTAGGAAGGGATGCTCTAGAAGCCAATTTACCCACGTAACCAGCAGTTTTGATACCCGCGTTTGCACCGCCCATCAAAGGGACCGAATCGGTAAAATTCTTTCTCCTGAGCCTTCCAGTAAATCTAGATCTAGTGATTATGGAAACATCTGATTTTGTTTTATTGGAATGGAAAGCACCGGGATCGGTGACATAGCTCTGGGAGAAGTACGATTTGATTGCCTGTTTTATTCTTTTCCACCGCCTACGTCGGGTTATTCTTGGTGGTGGAAGGGATCTCATATTGTTGCACAAATCACAATTAGACAAAACGGTTATAAAAGATATTATACAAAAACAATCACGTGGGTTGTAGTCGTATCTTTTTTTTTTTTTTTTAGATTGGGGTTCGTCGCCTTCCGAGGAGGTTCCGATCTTATCTTGCCCACCACTAGTTAATACATGTTACTCTACACTCACCATCTAACATTGGCTAATACATACCGAGTCACTAATTAATCATGAGTGGGTGAAGATAGCAAAACCAAATCTAGTGGGAATAACATGTACACTGAGACGCTGATTACTTCGAAGCAAGAGGCCCCGTCCAGCGACCCTCGTCCTGTAAAAAACCTCTCCTTCCTTCCAGGCAGTCCCCTTCTCCATCTGTACCCTTTTAATCGGTTCTGTAGTGATAAATTGTCAATATACCGAGGGTTCAAGACCCGGGGGTAAAAACCTAGTTTGTTCCCTCGGAACAGAAATTATTCCGCGATGAGCAAAAAAACATAAAACCTGGTGGAGTCCCACCAAATCAATCTTTTTGGCTTGGCTATAGTTAAACGCTTTTTCCCCCAAAAATGTCCTCCACTTCCGATGTCCCCATTGAGGTTTCCAAGTCTTTCGACACCATTCTTGTGTTGGATTTTGGATCGCAATACTCCCACTTAATCACTAGAAGATTAAGAGAGTTCAATGTCTACGCTGAAATGTTACCATGTACTCAAAAGATTGCCGAGTTATCCTGGAAGCCAAAGGGTATTATCTTGTCCGGAGGTCCATACTCTGTCTACGAAGACGGTGCCCCTCACGTTGACCATGAAATCTTCAAGTTGAACGTTCCAATCTTGGGTATTTGTTACGGAATGCAAGAATTGGCTTGGATCAATGGTAAGGGTGTTGCTCGTGGAGAAAAGCGTGAGTACGGTCCTGCCACTTTGAATGTGGAAGATGCCTCTTGTCCTTTACTCGAGGGAGTCTCCAATTCTCAAGTCTGGATGTCTCACCATGATAAATTACATGCCTTGCCAACTGGATTCAAGGCTGTAGCCACCTCTACCAACTCTCCATTTGCTGCTATCTACGACGAAACCAAAGAAATCTACGGGATCCAATTCCACCCAGAAGTCACCCACACTGTCGAAGGTAAAATCATGTTGAGAAACTTTGCTGTCAACATTTGTAAAGCTACCACCAACTGGACCATGGAAAACTTTATTGATACCGAAATCGCCAGAATAAGAAAGTTGGTTGGCCCTACTGCTGAAGTCATTGGTGCTGTTTCTGGTGGTGTTGACTCCACCGTTGGTGCCAAGATCATGCATGAAGCCATTGGTACTAGATTCCATGCCATTTATGTCGACAATGGTCTTATGAGATTAAACGAAACTGAAAATGTCTACAAGACTTTGACCGAAGGTTTGGGAATCAACTTGACTGTTGTTGATGCCACCGACTTGTTCTTGGGTAGATTGAAGGGTATCACTGACCCAGAAAAGAAGAGAAAGATCATTGGTAACACCTTTATCCACGTTTTCGAAGATGAGGCCGCCAAGATCAAGCCTGCTTCCGGCCAAGAAATCGAGTACTTGTTGCAAGGTACTTTGTACCCAGATGTTATTGAATCCATCTCTTTCAAGGGTCCATCCCAAACCATCAAGACCCATCACAACGTCGGTGGTTTATTGGAAAACATGAAGTTGAAATTGATTGAACCTTTGAGAGAATTGTTCAAGGATGAAGTCAGACACTTGGGTGAATTGTTGGGTGTTCCTCATGATTTGGTCTGGAGACATCCATTCCCAGGTCCAGGTTTAGGTATTAGAGTCTTGGGTGAAGTCAACAAGGAACAACTTAAGATCGCCAGAGAAGCCGATGCTATTTTCATCGAAGAAATCAAGGCTGCTGGTTTATACAAGGAGATTTCCCAAGCTCTTGCTGCTTTATTACCAGTCAAATCTGTTGGTGTCATGGGTGATCAAAGAACTTACGAACAAGTTATTGCTTTGAGAGCCATTGAAACCGTTGATTTCATGACTGCTGACTGGTATGTTTTCGAAGCGAAGTTCTTGAAGAAGGTTGCTTCAAGAATTGTTAACGAAGTCGACGGTGTTGCTAGAGTCACTTATGATATCACTTCTAAGCCTCCAGCCACTGTTGAATGGGAGTAAGCCAAATTATTGTGCATCAACCGTGTAACATTTACAAATTCAAAATCTGTGTTAATACATATATTGTCATAACAGAAACTGTAGAGTAGTCCAAATGTTAGTAGTTCTATTTGTTTTTGATTATGTCAGTGTTTTCTGCAACTGATTGAGCACTTTCTGGCGTAATACATTTGCTACTAGGATGTCGCCATCGTGGGATATGCTCAATAGAAACTCCTCGTCTTTATTGGGGTAGTTATCACTGCGAATAAATGGTTTTCCTTGTTCATTATAGTACCTGTACCATTGGTTGAATTCAAACGACTTTTGATCCACAGGGTCCAATGTCTTAAACAAGGCTTCTTTGGCTGCCCATATTCCAGATATGGTGCTGACTCTCTTGGAGCTATTGGTGAAGGTGGCCTGTTCAGACGGATGAAGGATCCGAGAGGCTAGACGCGTGATGAACTGGGTATCCTTGGAAAGAAGGCGCTTGAATCGGTGGGTCTGTACGATATCAATGCCAATGCCAAGCGTGGTGGTGTAACGCATCCCCAACCACCTACTTTTATCTATCTGATGAACAATTGTGCGATGGATGAGATGAGTGCGTCCTCAAAATGGCTAGCCAGAGTTAAGCCAATGACTGGTGGCTCAATGGCTCGATCAATACATTAATTAAGTGAAACTGGAATGGCCATCGGGTGAAAGGTAGCTCTTGTTTTGTACGGCTGGCTTGGTAGCTTATAGTATCAAATCTTGTAGGACTAGTGGTGATGGGTGCAAAATGGTTCCAGCCCGCTAGGCAATCTAGCGAATATCAGTGTCGATTAACATTAATTGAGGAGGGACTTCAGTGAACGGTGGTATCGGCGGAATTGGTGCCAGTATCAGTAAATAATACCCAGCTCCAAATATTCATGGTCTCAATGAGAATATATAAATAATGCAGATACAGCGTATCTGAAGAAATACAAGAGTATCTTCCGCAATGATCAATTATAATAGTGAGATATAAGACTTTATGATCACTTTATAAGTTTTTGGATACTTCAAAAATCGCAAAGACAGCCCTATAATGTTATACGGTCTCCTTGTACGATAAGTCACCATGTAATTGGCATTTATCATGAGTAACCATACCTCGAAGGAAATTTCTATTCACTTTATTTTTGATTTATATCTAATTACGTTTTCCCGATGCATTTAACAGGAATTTCTCTCTATTAGATTCAAATGCTTGTTAACTTTTCCCGAATCATTTAAAATAATTACTATAGCGTCTGCTACCTAATATTTCAGATATTCTCTCTGTCGTATATCTATCGACTACTTATAGCTCATCACCATTTTTTTTTTTTTCATGTCTATAAATGAAGTTTAGTGGATTGGAGCTAGTAGAGCATTTTGTTTCAAAGGTTATTGTATTTTCACATTTTTTAATGGTTTATATATCCTACGGTATCACTACCTATATACCATTTTTGACCCGAAACTAAATCGACCACAGCTTCTGTTGTTACACCCGTTAATTTTCTACCCAATTAGTTTCTGTGATTCTGGCCTCCCTCCACCATAGTCTCACCCATACTCTTGGTTACTGGCCCTTCGCTCCTCACCATGACCCACCATGTTTGTCGCACCCGCACCGGTTCAGGCCTTGACTCATAGCTAAAGCCATCAAGACCTCAGACATCTCAGCTTTCTTTCCCTTTCAGTACCCCCCCCCCCCCCCCCCCAATGGCATCCACAGTACCTGGTCCCATCCCATTACCTCAATCCAAGTATGATCTTACATCGTACTGGGGCAGAGTCAAACATTGTGCAGAGATCTCCGACCCCACCATGTTACTCAATACCCCAACTGATATCGCTGAAGCAAAGAGAAAGATCTGGGATTACCGTAATGGTGTCATTCCCGCCATGACCCCAGACTTATGGAGGGCCAAGCGGGTGTTGGACTCCACCCTCCACCCAGACACTGGTGAGACCGTCATTCTTCCGTTCAGAATGAGTTCTTGTGTCTTGTCCAACTTGGTGGTCACTGCCGGTATGTTGACGCCAAATTTGGGTACTGCTGGCACTTTATTCTGGCAGGTGGCCAACCAATCGTTGAACGTTGCTATCAACACTGCCAATGCCAACAAATCCCATCCTTTGACCACAAAGCAAATCGCCATCAATTACTCCATGGCCGTGGGTGCTTCATGCTCGGTAGCATTGGGGTTGAATGCCATAGTTCCTCGGTTGAAATCGTTGAAACCAAGCACCAAGATGATCTTGGGGCGTTTGATTCCTTTCGCTGCCGTGGTCTCGGCCGGAGTGGTCAATGTGTTTTTGATGAGATCAGAGGAAATCAAAAAGGGAATCACCGTCTTCAATTCCAACGGTGAAGAGGTCGGCACCTCAAAGACGGCTGCACTCTACGCCGTGGGAGAAACCGCGGCCAGTAGAGTAATCAACGCCACCCCTGTGATGGTTATTCCTCCATTGGTCTTGGTGAGATTGCAAAAATCAAGGCTCTTGGCTGGAAAATCCAAGACCTTAGAAATCATGACTAATATCGGCTTGATCTTCACCACGTCTCTTGTTGCCTTGCCATTTGCTTTGGCTGTTTTCCCTCAAAGAAGACAAATGCCTGTCACCAAATTGGAGAAGGAATTCCATGAATTGAGGGATAAGGAAGGTAAGAAGATCCAGATGTTGGAGTTCAATAGAGGTATCTGATTCAAATGCCAAAGTAAGACTAGAATTTAGGTCGTTCTGAATTTACTGCATCCAAGAGTTATCATACGAGACCTATTGTAAATATTCATTTTTGTACAGCATGTATTATTTTGTTGAGTTTTAATTCTATATGCAATTATTAGATAATCAAAAGATATTATTCAGTAAATTTGGACATGACTTTCGTGAACTCTCTTACCAAAATCTCCACCCCTCCAATGTATCCACTGACAACAAATCATCTATTTCGAATCTATCCTTAAAATCAGCAAACTTTTGTGAAGAAAACACGTCGTGTCTCTTGTCCTCTGGAACAGCAGAAAATTTTAAAGAAGCAACACCCTTTCCTCCAAGAGTAGTGTCATAGGACTCAAAGCCTTTGCTCTTGAATTCTTCGGTGGCTTTCTCGATAGTTTCCGTGGAAGCTTCGTCATTTACCAAGGTGATAGCACATCCTCCACCTCCTGCCCCAGTCAACTTCGTAGCACCAATTCCATAAGTATCACCGATGATCTTGATTTGTTCTAACGTAGGATGAGAAACCCCTAATGCCACCAATAACCCGTGATTGATATTGACCAACTCTCTCAATGTTTCACGTTCTTCCTTTCCAAAAAAAGGTCTGGTCATAATTTGGAATGCTTCTGTAGCTAAATGTTCCATAGCATCTAAAATACTGGTGGAAGTCTTGTTATATTTGTTATTGATCCTTCCCACTTCCCCAACCAAATAAGCTGTGGAACGAGGAACTTTTGTATTGGTAAGAAGCAACTTTATTGGTGGTAAGTTTCTCATATTAGTTCTTACTGATGGCTGCGAGGGACTGGACATTCTTTGGTATAATACTGCACCACCGTAAGTAGCCACCGCATTATCAATTCCTGAAGGGTTTCCGTGGTAACATTTTTCACCGATAAGTGACCAAGCGTCAATAAGGTCAGCCTCGGGATTATGGGTCTTGGTTACCTTATCATTTATGTGAAGATCGGCATGTTCAATATGTCCACCAAGCACCGCCATTGCGGACGCCAAACACACCGAAATAGAGGCAGAAGATCCTAACCCTGCTCCAATAGGTAATGTAGACCTCACGCTGAAGTTCATACCAGCAAGGTTTTCCGAGCATAATTGGGTATACAAGTAAAGGAAACAGTAACAAGTAACGTAATGAGTACGCAATTCCAAATCACTTAATACTTCACTTAATGCATTGGAAATTTCAGGTACCAACTCTTCTGTAGTCAAAGGCTTACCCTTTTCGAACTTGACGAAAGGTCGTATTTCGTCCCAAGGAATCTCGTCCTTTTTCCACGTGTGGGAAAGCTGAATATCAGGAAAATTCAAGCTGATGGTGGATGGGTCTTCGCTTGGAGTAACCAAAAGATAGGCTCTCAAACTAAGAGCTGCCGCAATAGCTGGCTTACTATAAACGGCTGAATGCTCACCGAAAATGATGACTTTTCCGGGAGCACTCACAAGAAACGGCTGGGACATCACGGAAAGCGAACGAACGATTGAATGAGTGAATGGTGTGACGATTTGGTGATGAATAGTGAAGTCGTCGTTTAGTGGGTCTCGCAAACACCAGGATCACGTGTCTCTGTTGCTATGGTTATCTTTTGCGATGTGAAGATGTGATATCGAAATGGCTCTTTGGCCGAGTGGTTAAGGTGGTAGACTCAAGTTCTACTATCGTAAAGATGCAGGCGTTCGAACCGCCTAGGAGTCATTATTTTTTTTCTTTTCAGTGGAAATATACTACTACAACACCCAATACTTACCAGTTAGCCATCAGCAGATTACTGTTAGCAATAATTCTGTTACCAATTCATGTTGGCGACGTCATCTGAAATCTACGTATTTTATTCTGATGGTTGGAAAAAGTGTGGGCTCTCGTGCCTAAAGCTGTGATAAAGGAAGACGTATTCCATACAAAACAATTTAATTGTATGGAAAAATCTCCTACTAAAGAGGTTTTCATATTTTAAGAGTTATTATATGCTGTTGTACTGGTCAACACCATCGACTGTAAAAAAATTGAAAAAGCTGCAAAATCCTCAATTTATACAAAGTAATTCTAACTGTAATCAACAAAATTTGCCAAATCGGTTTGCAAAACTCAACAAATTTTTTTCCATCTCGCCCTGTTGTTGTTATTGTTGATTACCGTCTTTTTGTCTTTTTGTCTTTTTGCCTCCGTATTTTGTCCTGAATATCACCCTATACTACTTTATATATGTGTATGCGAAATCACTAGGGTTATGTTAAGCTCTCACCAGTGGGACGGTGGACTTCGCACGACTTGAAAAACTCCATCGTTCAAATAAACACAACTGTTGACTCGATCTCCAGACTGTGTGGGACTCAATCCTTGATCCAAAATGACAGTTCTAGATATCCACAATCCCCAGGATATTCTCACGTTGAAGCCTATTCTTCCCACACAATTCTGGACTTTTGACAATGCGCTTTCCCTTTTAAAATCGTGTCAAGATCCGTATATTCTTAATGCTTTAGATGAGTTTTTACTTTTGAATCGTCAATTACTTCTAAGTGCAACTCCATTCAAAGGAGCAGAACCTAAAAAGCCCCTTTCTCCCGACCTTAAAGATATTACCTTAAGAACAATCACCTACACCGACCTCCAACCTAATAATATCAAAGATGCTAAACATACCCATCAAATCTTACCATCATTTGATATCAACGAGATCTTGAGAATTATTGTTCAAACTTCCAAGAAAATTCCCGAAAAGAAAATCCATGATTTTGATAAGTTGAAGTCAAAATTACCTGATGATAGAGAAAAGTACTTGGAAAACGAACGGATTCTTTTGTACGTTAACAAGATTTTACGAGAAAGAAGAATCTTACTCAAAATAGTGATCGAATTGCTCAATAACAAATCCAATACTTTTGCTTCTTCTACCCTCCAGAATTTGGGCAAGGAAATTTTCCTCTCCAAGAACTATATTATGTCTATTATTGATGGCATTAAACAGGGTTTAGACATGGTAGTGAACCCACCAGAGACCACCTCTCCTGAAATAGCCGAATTAATAACTAGAGAAAATATTTTGTTTGTGATTGACTCCCAGAAGGTTTTGATAGAATTGAGTATTCTGAATCCAATTATAGACAATGAAGTGGTTAGAAAATGGTTTGATTTTATGGGTGAAAATAACTTTGTTTCCAATTTAATGCCATATTTTAAAACCCGTGAATCTTTCTATTTAATCAGCATCTTGTCCACAATCATAACTATTCTGATGTTAGATTTAGAGTCTGCATTTGATCATCAAAACCAGATTCTGGACGGTACCAAAAGTACCAGATATTTTGATGATTTAGAAACATTTAAATCCATGAATACGTTCATCACCAATGTTGAAAATGAAAACCCTATCATTCTTTATAGTTGGTCTATCATCTTGTTGAGAAAATTATATTACGTCCAAGAGTATCCCCAATCCCAAATTGCTATAGATTTAACTAAGATTTTTCCCATCGATAATCTTAATTATATCATCAATGATCTAAGTCAAAGAAGTGCAAAATTGAATGTCTATCAAGAAATATTTAATCTAAACGAATCTCTTAGGTTCGATAACTTATATTCCGCAATTATATCTTCAGTATTGATCTCAGCATTACCATTAATATCGTTAACGCCATTAATTTCTCAAACCATTGCAAGTGTTATAAAAAACTGTCCAAATAGCGTCATTGAAAAATTTTTTGAAAATGAAGCATTTGTTAACCAGATTATTTTATCCAGAACTAAATTCCCATTATTATTGTCTCCATACCTCGTTCTTTGTACCATAAATGGAAACTTTGCATACCACGAATTTAATGAACTCAAATCGTTCATTCAGTTATTCAAAAAAGATCATTTCGATCCACTTTACCAAATAGATGATGAAAATACCGATTTGGTTGTATTGAAGAAGGATATTGATGTTTATCCCCCTTTCGAATTGGGCAAAAAATTGTCTTTGGTTCTTTCTGAAGGTACTAGGGCTAAAATATTACCCTCCAACAACGATGATAGTATTTTGGTCACCTTTTTGTACAAATATAACGGTTGGGCATTTTTGGGTAGAATCTTACAAAATATTTCTCGTTCATTTAATGACCAAGATCTTGATAAGGTTGATTTTATTGTTAATGTTTCTAATATTCTTCGTGGTGTTTCTAAAGATACTGGTCACATTTCTAACGTATTGAACGAAATGTCTTCTTATACCGATAATTCCGATATCGTTGAAGTTTTAATGAGAATATTCGAACAGAGCTTACATTCAAGAAATATTCCCATTCTCGAATCTATCTTGAATTTGTTAACTCAATTAATTCCAACCTTTTCACATAGAATCTGGCCCTATTTGTCCAAGTCATCACTTTTATCAAGGAATGGGAAAGAAGGGTTTTCCACTAGTATTTTCGGATCGATCGAAATGATTGGCGGTGATTATTCCTTCACCATAGCATTGATAAAGTTTGTGGACTCTTTAGTTCAAAGCTGTTTAATATTGAAAGAAGATTATCCAGTTAAATCGAAGAGTTTGATTGTGACCAAATTCATCCAACATCTCATTGCCGTATTTGAGAGTTTCACTCATTGTAAGTTTACAAAATCTTACCAAAAGATGGAAATCGGTGTATTAATCCTTGATACTTTCTCAAACATATTAGCATCGGTTTATGGTGTCAAAAAGTCTTTAAACTCTGTCACACCAGTTCTTGATGACGCAGCATATTGTATTCTTGACGCGTTCTTGATCACTAAGAATGAATATTCAAGAAGCACCTTACCTATTTTTCTTATGATTGAATCGTTATCGACGAACTTGAGTCTTTATGAACTTTATGACTTGTCAGGAATTTGGTTTGAAAATTGGATTAAATGTTCTTTATCATTTTCACAGCTCGTTGTCACAGTCAGAACTTTAGTTGACCGTCAACCATCTACTTTCGAAAGAGAGCTATTTAAGAAGCTACCTCAATTAGCCTCAACCTATTCTCAATATGAGCCATTGAGAAAGGATATAATTGATTTGATGACTACTCTTGCTAAAGGTAAATGGGATGATAAAGCCAAACCTTCTTTGCTTGGTCATTTGGGAAATGACTACTCAAGAATATTATTGAGCTCTTTGATCACTGATCTTGACAATTCGTTTGATGATTATAGATTGAAGGTATCATTGTATGACTTCATATGTGCAGTTCTTGAGGGAAACCAAGAAGGGTTAGCAGTTTTATTCAGTGGAAGAGATATTTTTGGAAAGGAAAATGGCGAAAAGTCTCTTCTTTCTGTACTTAAAAAGAATATTAAAGATATCAGATATTATCCAAATTCGGTTAGTATTCACCTTCTTGATGCTTTGTCACTTACCTACAATTCTTGGAATACCATTAAGGAGTCGAACGAAGATTTGGAGTTTATCGATGAACTTATTGCAAGAATTCAGCTATCAATAACTGAACAACCCAAGTCTTTAGATGACTACATCAGCAAGAGTTATGAACAAAAGATTATCTCTAAAATAGCTGAGATTTTATCTTTGGTTTTATTTACAACGAGAAGTGAAAAAAATCAGCAATTGATCAAGAAGTTAGTAGTTTCGGAAAGTTTCCTTTCTATTGTCAAAGAAAAATTTGCTATCAAGGACTACAATCCGGTTCTTCATAGCAAATTGAGTGAATCTTTCGAACAATTTGCTCCAAAATTCACTCTTGACCAATTCACAACCACTTTGGGCAAAAGAAATAGATTTGGAATAACTGGTGTATTTAATTTTGGTTTATTGGATGGTCTCTTTGGTACCAACCCCCATTGGGCGCCTCTTAGATCCCAAATTGTCGAAGCAAGTGTGAGTATTCAATACTCTAGTTCGCAAATCAGTATTTCCAAATCTTTTGGTGCACTCATAACTGCATTTTGCAGAAGATTCAGCTCCTCATTAACTCCTAATATGTTAGAGTTGGCTCATCATTTGTTGCGAGTGAACTACCTCGAAGGAATCCCCTCGGAAGCATTTGAAAAAGTCTATCAAGAGCGTATTGAAGTTGCCTTTTACCTTATCTATTCAATTACTAATGACGATAGTATAAAGAAAGACCCCCGTCAAGTATATGAAATTATAAAAGTGGCCCTCGATTTGTTATCGTCCAATAGTTTGAATTTCTTATCTTGCTTGAGTTCTTCCACCGGCTTTTATAAGCAACTTTTGAGGATTATCTATTGTTGTTTATTGATTTCAAAAAACGAAACAAACATTCTCATTGAATACTTTAGTGTGTTCAGAGACTTGTTTGATTTAATTATCACGAAAGGAACCAAAGTGTTATTGATTGAAATACAAAATGAAGTGTATCTTCAACGTAACAAAGGTCAAAAGGCATTTAACAAGTTGACACCTACTAATTCTAATGAAGTGGTCGTCAAAAACTCCAACTCCACTAGTACTGAAATCAAAAATGGCACATCAACCTCAAATGGTTTACACTCCAAAACGGACGATTTGATGTTGATTCTATCAATCTTGAAGCTCTACGTAGGAATGAAATCATCAAATAATACTAAGCTAGAATTGGCCAAGCTTATCAATGATAATGGAACTATCAAAGCCTTGCTCAGCTTATATTCCGTGTCACACACCATCCAAGTGAACGAAGAGCATATCTTTGCCCAGCTTAGTTTGATGTTTATTCAACAATTGATGAGCATTGAAGTTATAGCTGACAAATTCATTTCCTCAGGATTATTCGTGGTGCTTGTTGAAAGCCCAATTTCGTCTCAGATTAGAGGCGGTGGATTGAGCGTTACCTATGGTAACCAGTACCATAAACTTTGGATAAATGGAATTTTACCAATTTTTTTGATCAGCTTGAACAAATTGGGACTTTCTGTGATTAGAGAGGTCGTTTTGGGATTACAAATGTTTTCGAAACAGATTGAATACTGTATTGAAAGTTGGTCAAGGGACTCTTCATCTATCAAGATAACTAGCAACACTGTGGTTGAAACTTCGCAAATATTATTGCTATACGAGACTTTACAAACCATGAATATTGAACAATATTTGAGAGACCAAGACTTGAACCATTTGAAGATTTTACCGGGTCTCGACACCGAGTCGAAAAGAGATGAGTTTGTGGATTACATCAACAATCTCTTGAAACATCCAAAGTTTTTGAGTTCGAGAATCTTGCCCAGCTCAGTAGAAGAACAGAGAATCATCGACAAAGGTGATTCTGGTTACGAGAAATTTGTCAATAATTTAATTGGGGAGATAAGAGAATTGAAGGACTATCTTTGATGGAAAAGAATATCCATCCCAGAAAAGGTGCAATCTTTTGATTGATTCAATATTAGTAGATAAGAGACCAACGTTCTCGTCTGTACATTAATAATATAATTTTACAAGAAAAAATAGTATTTTTGTAGCACATCAAATTTTATCAACATATTTATATATTATATAGTCATATATAAAACAGATGAATCTAAAAGGATAAATTACAATAATAATAACAACCGGAAAAATAACTCTGAGATAGTTGAAATAGGGTAATATGTCTAACATATTTTCAGAGGGGAAACCATCGTTCCATATCGATAAGTCTAAAATTCAATTTATTTCAATCCGTTCCAATGAAATAGCTCTTTTGAACTTCTACAGGTATTTCAGAGTCCTTTTCAGGCTCTTTTGAAATGAGGTCAGTGCTATACTCGCCATAGCCCTTTTTTCCAACTAAAGTAGCATTTTCAATGGTTGGAATACCATCGCCCTTTATCTCTTGAGAAATCAACTTTGTCCAGCTTTCATGACAACCTTGAATAATCTTCAAAGTTTCTTGTTGATTTTTATATACACCATTGAAGGCGAACTTATTCTGGGGTTTTCCATCTGGTAATTTGTAGTCTCTAAACCATTGACGAGTGGTTTCCAACAAGCCAGGGTATTTGACGTACAAATCATGGATATCATGGAGTTCTTGAGCCATGGGGTCTTCCACGTTGATAACAATAACTTTCCAGTCCAATTCACCATCATCAATCAAAGCAATCGAGCCCAAAATTTTGACTCTTTTGATATCCCCAGTACTGGAGATGGTGGATCCAATATCACACACATCCAAGGGATCATTGTCACCGAACAAATCTAAACCGTGGTGCTTGGTGGTTGGATCTTCCCATGTCTGGGGTATAGCACCATAGTTATGAATATACCCATGGTGGGGAAAGAGGTTTCTAACGTAACGAACCTTACCCTTCTTCTGATCTTGTACTATAGGATGACCTGGAGAAGAGGTATCGATTTCAAACTTGGCATTGGACCACCGAGGGATCTCCACCACCATGTTGACTTCGTTGGTCGAGGTGTTAAGGTCCATGGGGATATCATGGAACCATGATACTATTTTACCGTTGGAAACAGCATATTGCTTAAACGTGGGAGAGTATTTCAGTCCTTGGACCACACTAGTGATGGACGAAACAGAGGCCGACGTTGAGTTGTGTCTCAAATGCAGTTTGCTCAATTCGAGCCTGTTGATAGCAGTAGATAAACCCGTCATTGTTGTTTTGGGATTAAATCGGGTCCACATTTTACAGCCTGTGCTTCTGATTTTGAGGTGGGGTTTTGAGAACAATCGAGAGGCTATGATAATTTCTGAGAATCGGTTACTGTGATACTCAGGAACAAAAATTTCCGAGGGTTGGGTTCCAGACTCCACTGTCTTACCAGCCTGACGGAACTCCACCTGTAATGGTAATGGTAATGGTGAAGTGATTATGTGCTGTAGCGTCTTATTGGGATTTTTCACTGGTTGGTGATTAACACGATATTTGTAGGCGAATTCAATAGACATCTGTACATTTTGGACGGAAAAAGGTATACCATTGAACCTTTAGCAGGCATTAAGTTGGACCTGAAAAAGGCGACATCTTGCACCAGATAAAATGCAAAATTAATGTCTACTAGTTTGTACAATTTTTAGCAAAAGCCTGTGGATGGAATACTCATTTAGAGTCTAAAGAAGCCTTGGTTTTTTTTTTACAATGTTCAATTATTTGTATTTAAATACTAAATATCCCGATGGCCATGGTCGACCAAACTTAGATTGTTCAAACTGGAGGTGGTCCAAGGTATTGAATTTTACCCTTTTCATTGAACCCGGAATTTTCGTCACTGGCATCAACCACTTTATTAAGCTGTTCAAGCTCAATAGTGGATAATCCCATAGGGTCCTTAGGAATCCACACACCGGGACGAGCTGCAGTGGCGGCAGGCAAATTGTATGCATGCTTGAGGTCAACTTGCTCCGGCTCGATATTATAGGTGGCTGGTAACATCTCCTTGCTATGTCTGTAGTTCAAATAAATGTCTGGTCTAAAGAATTTAATAAAAGGATTGGTGGATTGACCCTTTTTGAAATCACGGTCTGCAAGTAAGGGAACGATATTGGATTCGTCTTCATATTCTTGCAACTCATTATCAGCCAATTCGTGCTTGACCTCTTCATGTTCAATTTTTTCTTCCTCCAATTGCTTGACCAAGTTCTTCTTCTTATTTCTCTTGTTCAAAACCTTGGCTTCATATTCAGTTGGACTGATAGAAGATGGAGTCTCGGAAACACCATCTAATGGTCTCATGACATCAATTGGAACCGTATTCAATAATTTATCGAAGGAGCTTTTGATGCTAACGTGACAATACACCGTAAATACCAAGCCAATGACTTGCAAAACAATTGGGCCCCATCCTTTACCAACAGCAAAGATACCCAATAAACAAACTTGTCCCAAATAAATACCAGTGAACACTTGGTAAAGGGCAATTGGGTAATGTCTTCCTCTGTTGTCAGGTGCCTCAATAAACACATAAGTCAAGTTGTAGCAATAGGTAATATAAACCAAGAAGAATGCCACACTTGCAAATAACAAAATCATGGGTGAAATAATACTATAAGCTAAAGTAATACAAACCAAGTTGGTGAAAACTGGGAATGTAGTACCCCAGCCCATAGCACCTAAACCACTGAATCTAGCATACTTTTTTCTAAGAGTACCATCCATGAGGTAACCCAAAATGTAATACAAGAACAAACCAACCACTTGGAATAAAGAACCCCCAGCAACAGATAAACCTTGCAAAATAAGGTATGAGATATAAAAGTTGGAGGATTTGGGTAAACCACCAGCCAAAATACTCAATGCATTCTCCGGTTTTTCAAGAATCTGAGTAACAGTAGATGCCGCAGAAGAGGCAATAGTTGTAACCAAGAAACCATTAACAATTTGGAAAGCAAAATAAGATTTTTGAGTGTAGACTTCAATTTCTTGCAATGAAGAAGCACCCGAGACCTTAGCCATACCTCTGATGAACAAAGGCAAAAGAGACATCAAGAGAGATAATAAAACAGAAGGCAATAAACCAGTGATGATACCCAATAATTGCTTTGGCATTCTCAAGATCCATCTCAACCAAGGTAATTTGTTGGTCAAATAAGTAATGTTAGAAATAACACCGACAAAAGCAACGGGAATAGCCCACAAAATAATCAAGGCAACAATGGCAACAAAAGCAATGGTTTTTCTAGTCAATCCTTCCCACCAAAAAAGTCTTAAATTAGACCAATTGATTTCTCCAGGCTCAATACCAGTATATGATGGTTGCATTCTTAATGGATTATGATGCACGGTAGATTGGATAGCCAATTGGGCCTTGTATTGATCCTCGAATTCCACAATAAGCGAGTTCTTTGGTTTATAAGATCTGAAAGTCTTTTGTAAGTGTTTGACTTCTTCGTCAAGTTTTGGGATATGCTCCAAACAATATCTGATAGTATCGACTTTCTTTGAAAAAAAACCATTTGGTTTCATGGTAGGTCTCTTTTTTTCTGGTACGTAAGCGCTAATTTCATCGAAAGGCTCTATCAACTCACCCTTTTTATCAGCTTTCAATTTTGCTTTAACAGCCATTTTCAATAATTTGTTTTCTGCCTTTTCTAAAGCAGTAATCAAGTCGGCTCTTTTTTGGATCTTATGTTCCAAATTTCTGGCGGTTCTTGGGATATGCACTCTTTTTACCCCGTCAAATAACTTGAAAAATTGTTTTTCATCCAACAAAGTGTCAGGAACAGTCTTGAAAATAACACTTCTTGAAGATAATTGTTTTGCGTATCTTGGAGACGAAAGAGCGGCACATCTCAACGAATTGTAGAAGAATAATTCACGGTAAATGATATAAGTCACTGAACCATACAAGAACCAACCAACTAAAACATGAGCATAATATCTTTTTTCATGTTTGACATTTGCAATCGAGAGTTGATCGAGTCCATGATTACCCTTACCATTGGAAGCGTTGATTGGTAACAAGATGATCCAAGAAAGAAGACCAAACAAGAAGACCATGGCAAAAACCAAGATGAATCTCAAGAAAAAGTAACCATCCAAACCAGCTTGTTGAATGATAAAAGAATGAGGTTTGGTCAAAAGAATGTATACCCATCTGAACGGGTCCTTTGGAAGTGGGTCTGGTTTCTTGTCTTCAGGGACAAGGTCGAAGTTTGCCTTGGGGGAGTAAATTCTCTTGAATTTAAGCCGAAGTAAAAGGAAGCATGATACAAATATACCACAAAGAACTATATTAGTTACCAAGGTGGTAATCACGGTGGACGTAGACGTGGAACTTGTAGCCACCATGGTTGAGGAAAATGTACTCTTCTATAATGGCAGTAGTAACGATGGGCAAAACCAAAGATGATCGGTAGTCACGTAGGATCAACGTATAAAAAAAAAATAGTGAAACTTAGCTAAAGAGTGTAAGCCGTGTTAGGAAGTTTCACAAAAAAATCCGGCATGTCATGTGATGAGATGTCAGATCTGACAGGGATGACATTTAAGGAAAAGAAAGGTTTGGATGTGGGAGGTTTTAGGAACAATGGTTGAAACACGTATATTATGTGAATTATTTCAATCGTAGATAACAAGAAGCCCGGCGAAGAGATCAAGGGCTCATCAGGGTAGATCAAGGTAGCTAAAGGATGAGGGAAGGTGATGGAGATGAGGATGTTCGCTGCATGTCGCGAGGATGATTTTGTGGTGTTGTTTAGACGGTGAACAGTGTTAAAACTCTAATAATATCGTGGGTAAGCCTGGTGTTTGTCTACGAAGACAATTATGGGGGTTAAGGCTTTGGCTACGTTATGGTTCCCTCTGTGGAGTGCGCTGGATATTGTATTTCTTACCTGGCAATTTCATGATTCTGGACCAAAATGGGCATGTTTATTAAAATGTTCTCGTCTCAACCTGCAGCTGTAGGTTGACTAAAATAATGCAACTGTGAAATACAAAGTAACGCAAAAGTTGTTTCACCTGAACAGCACCTTTGTTGGTATGGTCTGGAGTGTCAAGAACGACCACCGGCTACGAGATTAGCCTTAGGTGTAGTCCTGTATAGTAAAGGCACCAGTAAACAGTAAACGTTTTGGTGTAGTTCGACAAGGTATCAAGAACGACAATTATTTCTTGGTGCTGGCCACCGAGAGCACCAGCACTCACTCGAACCAATGGCCCATCTGGAATTCCATTCTAGATCATGCCTAACTTGAACAGTAAGAATTGATTGAGATCCCAGACACAGAAACAACGGGGGGTTTCATTATGATATAGAAGGAGATCCCTCCCATTAGAATTGATGGTCGATGTAGGTCCCAGCTGGTCCAAGTCTGTGCATTGAACTAATTCAAGTGTAACTAGAGATATTTTATAACGATGGGATGACAAGCCAAACTCAGAAACTATTTGAGGGTTACTATAAATATTTACTCTCCATTTTTCCACTTCCTTACGCCACCTGAGCCAATCCTAACCTGTTACAAGTTTATTGGTCTATATTCTTGATACTATTTATCCATTAGTACTATCATAGATACACCCAATGGACTAGGCCTCAATCTCTAAACTAGTTACTTTTTCAACAAACTGGCAGTGTGGCCGAGCGGTTAAGGCGACTGACTCGAATTCTTTCGGGCCATCAGTTGGGATTTCCCGCGCAGGTTCGAATCCTGCTGCTGTCGTCATTTTTTTTTGCTCCATCAATCAGAGATGAGATTACGTAACCAGAGATAACCACAAATTTCAACTATTTACTAATACTACCAAACTGTTCCATTTTGTTGGTCTAGCCACGGGTCCCAGTCGTTCACGTCTCTGTAAATCATGCCCAAGTCTACTCGAATAAAGAAAAACGCCCCTCCTCCTGAAGGATACGATAAAGTGTCCCCCACTCTTACCAAACTTCAAGCCAAACTCAAACAAGCCCAAATCACAGATGCCAAAAAGTCTGGTTCCAACGTGTCAACAAAACAGCAAGCTCTCTGGCCAATCATACAGATAAATCACCAGATATCACGATATGTTTATGAAATGTTCTATAAAAAGAAACTAATATCACGTCAATTATATGACTGGCTTTTGGCCCAGCCGTATGTCAATGGTGATTTGATAGCAAAATGGAAGAAACAGGGATACGAGCATCTCTGTTGTGTCCAATGCATTGTTGCCAGTGATAAGAACCATAAAAATTCATGCGTGTGTCGGGTACCCAAAGCCACTTTAATCAAAAATGGCGAAGAAGAAGAAGGCAAATCAATTCAATGTGTGACATGTGGCTGTAGAGGATGTTCCAGTACAGACTAGACGAAACTTCTATCTAATAGTCTTCTTCCAACCATTTACATCACATAAGTGAAGAGATCTCAACTTTATCAGAGTATGGGATATCGAAGGTTTTCATGACCAATACTATTGAACATAAAATAGTACATACTCGAGTTCCACGCCACCTTAATACAAATTGTTCGTGGTTTCTTGTTTCATTTGCTTCAATTAACGAATATATTCCAGAAATAAACACATAATAATACAATAATCTAATAAAGAGCAGAGCCAGAGAAATATAGTGGTACTTTGTACCTAATAATTATCAAAAGTCAACCGAGAAAACCCTTCTCAAAATGTTGTACCGTACAACAGCCAGATAAACAAGCAATGAATTAAAAAAAAAAAAAAAAGAAAAGATAAGACAAATAACCCTTTAAAAACAAATAGATCTCAACTAGCCCCAAATTATTCATCAGCATCAGTCGATGAAGAACTGATTTGACGAGTGTGAGTTCCTTTAGTTGTATCATCATTATCAGAAACATCAGTCTTGGAGCTCACCGAGCTTAGAACATCGATCTTTTTGAAATCATTAAAAAGATTCTTACTGGAATCAACGATGGTCGAAGTAATACTGGTAGTGCTTCCTGATTTTCTACTCAACATAGGTGACTGATGAGTCTGAGGATG
Source organism: Suhomyces bribrorum (assembly GCA_030561385.1). NCBI lineage: Eukaryota > Fungi > Ascomycota > Pichiomycetes > Serinales > Debaryomycetaceae > Suhomyces > Suhomyces bribrorum. Next base: position 11,931 of record JAKTXG010000024.1, on the reverse strand, counting down.
ATTTTCGAAACTTCTTATAATCATGTCATCATCATCATAAGAATTCAACACACCATGTATCGATCCTTGATTGAAATGAGTATGACTATTGACCAAAGGGGAATAGTAAAAGTCTTCCAAATAAGAAGGAGAATTCCAGAGTTTTTTCATGATTGAATTTGTTTGAGGAGTTTTCAAGTTTCTTAAAGGAGTCTTTAAAATATTCGACTTTGGAGTACGAGTAATACCATTTGGAGTGGTAGAACCATTTAAAGCATGACCGAAAAATGGTCTTTGTTGTAAATGAGACGCACTTAAACTAGTTGAGATGGATGTAAGATGTTGAAATTGATGATTTTGATAGATGTTATTACCCGGAGTGATTGGTTCAAGAAGGGGACCTGTTTCACTTGGTCTTATAGGTGACAATTCTAAATTAGAATTACAACTAAAAGAAGAAGTATAAGTCAAGTTCTTTCCTGCCAAAAGTGGTTTGTTTGGAGAATCAGTAATTATCAATTGTGGTGGATTGCTTTTCAAAAGGGCATGGGTATGATCCCATTGGCCGAAAGGCTCACCCAATTTGTGATTCATTTCTTGTTTTTTCGAGGATATTTCTTCAACTTTTTCATCACTGGAATAATCATTATCATCTTCATTTTCATTATCATCATCATTTTTAGTTTCATAAGTATAGTCATATTCATCATCATCATCATCATCGTCATCGTCGTAGTTAGAAGTTCTCTTTCTTTTTTTAGGGCGCAGTACCTGTCTATCTGAAATATTATTGGTGGTATAATTATAATTTGTAGAAGAAAAATCTTTAGGGTCAGTATTAGGAGATGAAGGTATAGCATTCATTGAGCGTTTTGTTTCTTCTTTATGTTTTGCTCTCAAATTAGCTGAGTTGATTTGATCCATAACTTCATGATATGAGCTCTTTTTCACGCTCCTAGATTTGAGAAACTGTTCTTCATAACCTGGTTTGATACACCAGAAATGGCCTTTGCCGTCTTTTGATTTCTCTCCTTTAATGAAAGCTTTATTCAATGAAAGATTATGACGAATCGAGTTTTGCCAACCGACATCTTCACGTTTATAATACTTAAAGGTATCTGAAATCCATTGATAAATTTGAGAAAGGGGCAATCTTTTATCTTGATGACTTAAAATCGAGATTCCAATTAAAGTGGCATAAGAATAAGGAGGTTTTTCTTCTGAATCAAGACTGAAAGTAGATTCTTTCGATTCCTTCTTTGATTTTTTCTTTTTTGGGGGCTGTGATTTGGGCTTATCATTCTCCAAAGATAATGAAGAAGAGGGATTTATGGTCAAAGGAGGAGATGATACTGCGTGAGGACGATTGAATTTATTTTGAGGGGACGAGAAGGCAGGTGAAAGTAGAAGAGATCTTGAGGAAGAATTATCCACAGTCTCGGGGCCAGACGAGTGATTAACCGAGGCGATCCCTGGATCAAATCTAGTGGCAATATTATTTGTAGGTTGACTTATTTGTTTTCTTGGGATGGGAGTTTCAAACGTCATGAGTTTTTTATGACCAGGGATATTACTTTCAGGAGGAGTTGTCATTTTCAAAGTTTTACGATTAACAGGAGTCTCAATCTTACCATTTATACCTTCGGTATTAGTGATATTAAAGGGTTGTTCCTGAAGGGGTCTTCTGGTATTATACATCAAGTTACCAGGAGCTGTGGACATGTTGCTTTAGAATGTGATGTAACGAGATGAGGAACAAACAGCGAGGGCAAAGGGGAAGCTTTGACTCGAGGGGAATGCGAAAGCACTAGCCGTGGAATGATAAATGGCTGTTGAGGAGTATTTTGGCAAGCAAGTAGGGGTGCTAAAAGGTTTAAAAATGTAAAATGTAAAAAACGTTAAAATGATAGGAAAAAAACGAGATGAATAGTGAGGAAGAACAGGGGATACATTTATAAAAATTCCTCGTGATACGAATCACGGCAACAATCAGGAGTGGATATTCGATACATTTGAAATACGCGTCGAGGCGTTTACCCCCCGTTTTCGCGCATGAGCGCGTTTTGAAACGCGGTGACATAAGTGGATGGGTCACGTGGACCTGAAACGATTGATGATCAGGCTCCCCCTCCCCCCCCACCACCCCTCACCACTCCACATACAGTGTCATGAAGGTAATCTTTGAGGGTAATTGCGATGATAACAGGGCCCTATGGTGGATTAAGATTGCCAAGGGTCGAATTTGGTGAGACTATACAAAGATAATTATTCGACCGTTTTGGGCCATGCGAATCGACTTTGCCTCGCTATCCTAGCAACTGTTGTAGATGGGATTTCTCACGGTGGTTGGTAAAAGTCCTAATTGAGAATAATTCTTTTTCATTGACAGACAACGTCACTGGTTCCAGGGTCGTTATCGATGTGACTTCCGTTTTCGGCAATGCCAATTCCTTCTATTGAATACACCAACACGGTTGGTGCGACAATAGTGACAGGTAATGGGGTTGACACCTTCAACACGGCTGAGAATATTTCTACATCAACTAGAAGCAAAATATCCGATCTCCCTAGCAACTGACACCATTTAGTCCATGTACAAAACAGCATCAAAAATGAGATTATTTTTAATGCTTTACTTTTATTATTTTATTTGCTTTAAAGGTGGAACTACTGATTGTGGAATACAGAACAAATCTATTGTGCAAAATATGGGCCGTGTTTTTTTTTTTTTTTTTTTTTTTTTTTTTGGACAGTTTTGATGGGTGCAAATTGTTATTGAAGGTTCCAAAATATTTGATGAGAACAGCATAAAAGAATCTACAGCAGTCGTCGAACTATACTGGTGTACTACTCTATTTTATAGGTGCTGGGCCGGACCAGCTCGTCACTACATGCATGATCCTATATTCACTGGTGAATTAATTCATCTATTCGTTATGGTTCAACCTCCTACTCCAAAATAAGCTGGGGTGGACACCCATCCCTACTGGCCATTGCCGTGTCTCTAATACCACCGCCCAGTTAGCGAACACCCATAAAACATCAACAAATTATCCTAGTCTGCCCTTACAAAGCTAAATCATCACCTACTGAGACCCGGGTCACGTGACAACATACTCAAAACTCTCCATCCTCCATCATTTGCCAGTCAACCATGGATGATACTATCCGGTCGCTCATCAGGTTCGTTTCGCGGGGTTTTTACTCGACGCCATACGTACTAATCCTCGACGCCGTGCTCCACCATTCGGTGCTTTCGGAAGATGATCTCATTCACTTGTTGAATATCAAGAGGAAGGAGCTTCGGTCTCTTTGTAATAGACTTGTGGAAGACCGGCTCATGATGGGATATATACAGAAGGAAGAGAATGGACAGCAGCGACTCATCACCAGGACTTACTTCTATATTCATATTACCGCTGCCATCGATTCGATCAAGTGGAAAATTCATTCTTTGGTGAATCAGTTGAAGCAAGAGATGTCGACTTATGGTAATCCCCAAGGATACTTATGTCCGAGATGTGGTAAAAAAGTGAGCCAGCTCGATGCAATTTCCTTGTTGAGTGATGACAAGACCGAATTCATTTGTGATGTATGTGGTGGAGTCTTGGTTGAAGATGATTCCAGCCAACAAGCATCATTACGTCAAGCAAGACTCGAAACGTTGATGTCACAGGTCGATCCTATCATTGGGTTCTTGAAGAGAATTGATGATTCCAATATTCAGGATAATGATTTCGAGTCTGCCTTATTGAAGTCGATTCCAGCCCAAAGTACTTCCAGTGCCACTTATTCTTTGACCAATCGTTCTGGAGTCAGATCCAAAAACATGTCTTCGTCACTTCAAAATGCTGCTTCCAAGGCCCAAGCAACATTGCGGGTGTCTATTACTGCAGACGATGAAAATTACGAAAGAGAACAGTTGGAGAAGGAAAGAAGAAGAAACAAGTTGGAACAAAATGCACTTCCTTCGTGGCATTCCAACTCTACTGTGGGCGAATCCACATTGGGCCGTTTGGATAACGATGACGAAGATTCCAAGGATGGAATCAAACAGGAGGAATCTGAAACTAAGCCAGATTCAGTGGAGCCTGAGGTCAAACCTGAGATTGGCAATACTGACGTTTCGTCATCCAACCAAAGCCCCGATCCATCATACAAAGCCAGCAGTAGTGATATCAAGGATAAAGAGGGGCAGGATGCATTGGCAGCATATTATGCCCAATTGGCACAACAAGATGCTGACGATGACGATGACGACGATGATGACGACGATGATTTTGATGATTTGATCTGAAAGGGGGGGAGGAGTGGATAGATAGAGAGTGTGACCCAAACATCAAAGTAGTTACACACCAGAATCCTAAAAAAAAAAAACGTGTCGTTATAGCACCAGCCTAGAATTATTCATTTAATTGCTAGAGCTAATAGAATAGCAAATCTACAGTAAAAGAAATATAAAAGTTTTGGGCAAAACCAAAGTGTAGTATCCCCAACAATTGTAGGAGAAGTCATTTATATGCTATTTTATGGTTCAGCTCAAATTAAAAGATTGTTACGTGAATTAAACCTCTGTATACAGTAAACCCTAAACCCAGAAATTCAGTTGTTTCCTTTCACTTGGTTCGTTTGGTGCGCTTAATTTCCCTCACATATCATATGACTCAATCGCGGGCCCTTAAAAGGGCCGTAACCGGGATATCAAGTTGAAAAATTCAAAAATCAATCTACAATCAATTTGTTCACCAATGAGTTCCACAGAAAAGGTATGTACGACAGTAGGGGGGCAGGGACATTATTAGGGACTGCTCCCAGTGCTATGATTATGACCGGTACTAACATTCCAGAAAAAAGTAGATCCCTTCAAGTCGTTTATAGCTGGTGGTACGGCTGGTGCTATCGAAGGGGTGATTACCTACCCATTTGAGTTTGCCAAAACCAGGCTTCAATTGATCGACAAAGGGTCCAAAATGTCGAAAAATCCAATTGTGTTGATCTACAATGTTGCCAAGACTCAAGGAGTGGGGTCATTATATGTGGGATGTCCAGCATTTGTAGTGGGGAACACTGTCAAAGCATCGGTCAGATTCCTTGGGTTCGATTCCATCAAGGCTCTTTTGGCCGATAAGAACGGTAAACTTTCGGGTCCTCGAGGAGTGGTTGCCGGATTGGGAGCAGGGCTTTTGGAGTCGGTGATTGCAGTGACTCCATTTGAAGCCATCAAAACAGCATTGATCGACGATAAACAGAGTCCAAAGCCAAAGTACCAGAATGGCTTGGTCTCTGGAACCGTCAAGTTATGTAAAGATATGGGGTTCAAAGGAATTTATGCTGGTGTGGTGCCAGTATCTTTAAGACAAGCATCAAATCAAGCAGTGAGATTGGGGTCTTACAATGCCATCAAGACCATGATTCAACAGGCCTCCGGCACTCCTGCCAACGAGCCATTGAGCTCTATCTCCACCTTTGCGGTTGGTTCTTTTGCTGGGATTATCACCGTGTATACCACCATGCCTATAGATACTGTCAAGACAAGAATACAGGCTTTGGGATCAGAGAAAAGATATAGTTCCACCATCGATTGTTTTGTTAAAGTCTTCAAACAAGAAGGATTGTTGACTTTCTGGAAAGGTGCCACCCCAAGACTAGGACGTTTGGTGTTGAGTGGAGGTATTGTATTCACTATATATGAGAAGATGTTGGTGATCATGGCTTAATAGAAGCCTCAGCTGTGCTGTTCCACTTCGTTTCCTTTCTCTCGACGTCATCCAATGGCATAACTATAGTTGCATGAGCGAATTTACCAAGAGCTCTTTTTCCATCCCCAAAAATAATTACTGGCCATGGCAAGTTATCGTATAGATATATAGAATAATAAACAAGATGAATGAGAATGGCCCCTTTCTTCGTATATTCCATTGAGATATTTAGATCTAACTCATTCTTTCAAAACTTTGAGATGATTTCAAGACAATACTTTATTAATCGAAAGCAATGTTAGCTCCTAAAGTCAGCTGTTACAACATGGCTTGTTGACTCGATACGATGTTGCTAACAATCGTATTCTTTTAAACCTGACTCCATCTTAAGATAACTATCCAAAATAGTACTTCTAGCATCTGTAATTAGCAATTTCCAACAGGTTTAACTATTTGTCCCATTAATCTATAAATTTATATCGACTATTGATCAGAATTTATCTAGCATGGCTAATACTCTGATAATCGTAAGTTTCAGCTTAGAAGTTTAGTGTTTAGTAAACCACAAGGTGGTTTTTTTTTTTTTTGTAGAAGCTTCTTGCTGCAACGCATATCACATTTTTTTGCACCCAAATGCCAAATTTGAATAAAACCAATGAGCCATTGGAATTATGATGATATATGTATAGAATCACAACTTATTTGTTTTGTCTTTTGTATTCTGTTACTATTACTGTTATGGTTCCAGTTCTCAGAACTAGATATTCAAAATCGTACTTATATTACTCTATGAACTGTCGTTATGATTGTTGTCATCAATACTTGTTTTATCAACAATGTGTGAACGGTTGTTCCAAACAATAAACCCTATATTGTCCCAACTCCTGTTGATATACCCCGATGACCTATTGAATGAGGTCTGATAATAATTTGCTAGTGATAGAATTGGCTTTTTCAGATCCCCGTTTTCATTTACCTCGAGAGCTATATGTTGAACCCTTCTGGAGTGTGTATATCTTGCACCCAGTTGAATGTTCATTCTGGAGGCTGCTGACTGGAACTGGTGGAGCTGGGAGGAGCCAATATAACTCTTTCGGTCTGCTTTATCCTGTAATAATCCACTATTGATTTAATAATAATAAACAACCCAAAAGCAATGAGGCCATATGCAAAATAGGGTGTGGGACCATTTCCTATAGGTTCATCGGTAGCGTGTTGATTGAAAAGACCAGAATTGTATACATCCACACTCTCGCTCTTGATAGACAGCGAAGAGGTGATATCGAAGGAATTGGGATCGTTGGGAACGTATCTGTCAGGCAATTGATCAGCATGACCAAAGTTTGAAGGTACCATCCCAAAACCACTGATAACAAGAGTTATACCTAAGCCTGCTCTAGAGCCTTGTTTAGCAGCATGGGAGGTATGAAGGAGATAACATAAAACAAACCCAACGAATTGGAATGCCACTGTGACCAATGCATTCCATACAAAACTGGCAACATTGCCTACGGGTAATCCTTCCACAAAAACTTCATCTTCATACATGGGAGATATGACGGTGGATTCCCAATATTCTGGGGTGGCATCTGCGGCAGCTTCTTCATAAGTGGGGGGATGTAATTCTTGATCATGCCTTGAACCTTCGGTATCTGGTTTAGCCATAAGGTTCCGGAACACCCCGTCGGTTCCTTGGCCAATAAACCGGCCGGGAGTATTTGCCTGCATTCTCCCAGTAGTTATTCCATTGTTGATACGTTCGTAAGTTTGTTTGATGGGAACAAAGTGATTAAATACATTCAAGATGCGTTCCCGGGTCGTCAAGGGTCTTCCAATCACTTGCAGCTCCAAATCTTCCGATGCTTGATCACATCCTCCTTCCTGTTCTGATGATGATGTGGCAGTAGCATACGAGTCGCCACTGGCCTCAACCACCAGGTGGATCCCACGATCGATCTCTGATGCTCGACTGGCGCCTCCAGCTCCCATGGTTAACCGAGTGTCGCCTTCAGGGGATGACTGGTGATGGTCCTTGAACTCGTCCTCTTCGTATTGCTCCTTGCCTCCAAACGAGTCGAGAAGCTGACTTCTATCCGAGTTATCCATGATATGTCAAGATGGCAAGAATGGCGAGGTTACTAAAGTGGTTTACGATATTTGTTGTGTCGTGTACCAATGTGCGATATTGGGGCTAAGCAGGTCAGGAGCCACGATAGGAGGCAATGATAGCGCGCACCAGAGAGATGGTCTGGTCCAATGCTGTGTAATGGACCACCCCATTAAGGGTTCTGTGTAGGACTTTTGGTTGTTTTCTGGTTATTTCTGGCTTTGTTGGTTTCTTTGGCTGTTTTGGCTACCTTGGCAGTTTCTGGCAGTTTCTGGCTGTGTTTTGGGATTTTCTGGTCTTTAGATTTTTTAGATTTTTTTGATATTTTTGGTGTTTTTTGGTTTTTTTTTTTTGGTGTTTTTTAAAGGTTTTGGTTTAGACTGTGGACCTTTCGTGGTTTCAAAAGAACTCAAATAAAACCCATACTGCATTACTTAGTTGAACATGAGAACAAATAAGAAATTATAGACATTAAAGAAGCAATTGTAGATATTAAAGAAGCTTTTATATTATGCAAAATTGGCCTTCTCATGTGTCAATATCTTGAGTAGCGCATTCTCTATTAGGTCAATCTATCTGTGCAAATTTATACTTCCGTACAATTATGAATCCGAATATACGAAAGCATTGGTGGAAGAGTCTAAAAGGCAAAATATAAGGATTTTACGTAGCATTTTTCGGATACTACTCATTGCCCTGCTGGCTTGAAACTTGCATCTCCGGTGATTATGAATAAAAAATTACTAGAAATTCTTATGGATTTTCAGCAACATAATTCATTAATTATTCAAGTAGAAATCGTTCAACTCATAGAAAAAAATGTGACTATAATATTAAAATGAAGATTTGGAGCACTTATATCTTTTTCGTGCTTCTATTCGCTTAGACTCTATTCAACCCTAAGAGATGCTAATACAATCGCAATACGTTATACATGGTCTGTCAAAGTATGCAACAATGACCCTAGAAAACCTTTGAAGAAAAGCAAATTTACGCTCGTTTTACTCAACCTGGTAACTTGGAATTTTATCGTGCTTTCACACCTTTGAATGAATTTTCTACTGGTAGTAATCGTCTTGTATAGAGAATGTTATCCATCTGATATCGTTTTGGACTGCGTATCTAATTGCCAATTATCAGAAGTACTTCAAGGAAGTTGAGTATCCAAATCTACTGTACGGGATCAAAACTATTGTTAACAAAAAAAAAAATTTAGACATGCATTGAGCTACGAAAGTTCATTTCGCCGTTTTTGCCTAGTCATCATTTATATCTATAATGGGGTTGACGAAATGTCCAGGTGTACAATTTACTGGAGCTCCCAAGAAAGAAAACGCAGTTGCCTTTGACCGTCAGTGTATTTACGCATAATACGATGCTGATTTGCACCACTAGTGAATTTATATTCTGCTCTTCATAAAACAATAACTTATACTTGAGAGGAGCGTGTGCTCTATATACTTTGTAGAAGAGCACTTAGATGAATAGTCAAACTACGAATTGTTAATTCGTGAAATAGATTTAATATATTTGCCAGTGTCAAAAAAATTTGCAAGACGTTTAGGCCTGTAGCAATTCATTCAAACAGTTCTTAGGATGGAAATCTCAGTTTAAATAATTATCACTGCCATTTACTGCTTAATAGCCTAGGTTTTTGGCTTTCTATTTTCTTCCACATATACCGTTCGGGACTTTAATTGAAGCTCCCAGGATTAATTGCATGTTTGTATTCACTGCATTGCTTGGTGCTGGTGATGTATCAACTGTTCTTGTAGTATTGGCACGACAATCATGATATGATGGCAAAATATCTCATAAATCAGTCTACATTTAACACAATGGCTTCATATAGCAATTCATTCACCACTTCATATCGTTTGCATCGAAAACCCCGATACCGTTGTGGCCAACCCAGAGTTGCGGACCAATTAATCAACTCCTGACAATTACATTCATTAAGCATGTTTTTCATTAGTTTCTATACACCATGCCCTGTCTAGTTTCTTCTAGGCATTTTTATACTCACAAATAGACTTCCCAAAATAGGATCATGGTGATACCTTACTTGGTCTTTAATGGGCTGAGGTTGTGGCTTATAGTTGGGGTTTCTCACCTGAGTCTTATTGGCATAGATCTCCGAATATTCATAAACATCAGGAACCCCCAAATCAACGGCCCCCGGAAGAATACTCGAAGGTGCAGGGGTACGGAAGGTTTTGGGCAAATCTGAAAGATCAGGTAATGAGGGACCCCCTCTTCCGGTGTGTAAGGCAATTCTTCTTGACGTGGTACCTCTACCACTAGTTGATGGAAGCTCCAGTTCAGTTGCATTATGACGTCTCTTTCTCCTACTTTCTCTTTCAATTTCTTTGTCCAATCTTTCAACTTCAAGTTGGCTTAATTTTACCAATGATGGGGTGAAATCAGCCACATTGGTAGGGTTTCTCAATACTGAAAAGAAATCGTCCACAAGACTGTAATCACCAGCAACGAGTCTTAATCCTGGTAATAAATGACTCCGGATCTCTTCTTCTTGTACTGGTGTCCCATCAAAATTGTATCCTACCATATACAATGTTTTATGGAACATTTGTGTTTGTTCTCTTATTGTATGGGCAATTGCAGTGGTGAATTCCCCAGGTAAATTCATTTCTTCACACATTATAGAGGCAAACTCTTCGGGGTCGTTTTCTTCAAAGTTCAAAATATCCCATTCGAACTGGTCAGTAAGTTGAATGTTATTTATTGTGACATCAATTTTAATGGGAATTCTTAATTCTCCTAATGTTTTGGTTGGATTTTTCTGATAGTCATTAATTTGCTCCCTTATAGCTGATACGACGGTTCCATAAAACAGTGGTGGTATGAGCTTGTAATCATCCACCAATTGCTTGGCAAATGATTCGACTGTTATCACTTCTTCATTCAAATCCCATAAAAATGTGTCTCTCAACTTGAATCTGTCTCTTTCAAGATCAAATCCTAACCTAATGGGAACCAAGTTACGAGGCTTATCAATATTTTTCATTACCTTTTTGTTGATTTGATCATTAGTCCAATCTTTTTCTGGAAGCATAAGTTTTGTGGTAGTATTGCTTGTACCATTACCATATCCCTGATATCCTTCGCCCCAGATACTGTTGTTGAATTGACCTTTACTAGATATGTTGATTGCATTCATTCTGAGTTGTTTGATGTGGTTATAAGTAGTAATGTCTTTTCCTAATCTTTCCATGATAGCCATATTATTATTAAGTTGTTTAGAATATCCCGATAAAAATTTCAGGTCCTTGGAAATAATCATCTCATAGAGTAGAACATCTGGGGGCACGTCCTTTCCTTCTGCTTTGAGTTTCTCAGACCATTCTGTCAAACTGGCCAATGTCTTCATGGGAATTTTACTAAGAACTTCAGGTGTGAATTGCGCTGGCAAATTGGGGTTTCTGGCAATTGCTGCTGCAACCTCGGCCATCGATTGAGTTCCGGTCATGGGATTCACACGTTGACCTGGAGGAACCATGGGCTTGATGCCACCCTGGGGACCCATCATTCCAGGAGCTGCAACGCCTGGAGGCACTTGATTGGGAGGAATTTGGTTTGGCTGTTGTGGCTGTTGTTGAAGGGGGTGCTGTGGATGGTTCTGAAGTGGTTGTGGATGGCCCTGAAGTTGTTGCTGTTGATGCTGTTGGAGTTGTTGCTGTTGCTGCATCTGTTGTCTGTAAATAGGGTGTCCTGCCGAGCCAGGAGCAAAGGACTGCTGTCCAGGACCCATTACTTGTCCTGAAATACCTTGTTGAGGCATACCCTGTACATTACCCCGAGGCCCTACGTTCTGAGGCCCTACGTTTTGAGGTCTCATTCCTGGGTTTTGGGCTTCGTTCAATGGCATTCTTCCTTGGTTCATCATTGGTTGTTGTGACATCGATTGCCCCTGCTGTCCTTGCTGTCCTTGCTGTCCCTGCTGCATTTGAAGTGCTTGTTGTCTTTGGACGTAGTTTCTCATTATCTCCTGGAACTGAGGATGGCTCTTGAACTGTTGGAGTTGTTGAGGATTCAAGCTTGCAAGAAGCTGAGGCGTGATCACGGGCAAATTACGCTGTGACTGGTCTTGTGGCGGTATATTCATGTCACTTTCGTTGGGAATCG